>JAPYZD010000127.1:0-97909 GCA_030522725.1 Ichneumoninae sp. B BG-2022a | reverse complement strand
ATAACATTTTGAAATTATTATTATGCAAAATGAATCTTTTCAGTGCCTATAATAAGTATGCATTTTTTCAGATTTTTATAACATTGGGAAGTGTTTGCAGTTCTTGCCCGAATTTCTCGAATTTAGGCAAAATGAACACCACTCGCTCCAACCTGCTTAAACGACATTTTTCGTCGCAATTTATCTCCATCCGACGAGCAATTTATTAAAATCGCAGGAATACTACTTTGGGAGATGCATCTACCGATGGTATTGCTCGCAGATCGTGACTACACAGACGGTAAGATAGGAGCTCAGAAGCTAGTCGAGGGGCTCGAGGCCGCCGAGAGTCACCTCAAGAGATCCCTGACGATGCTTCTGCTCGAGCCGCCCGACACACCGGAAGGTTTTCTCGCCAGACAAGCTCTCCAGGACTTAAAGTCGCTTAGAGAAACGCTTGCTCAAGCGAGGCTCTTGAATACGTCGATAAAGATCCACGAGAGAGCTAAGGATCATCGACAGAAAAAATGACGCGACAGACACGAAAAATGTAAAATTAGCATTTCGTCCTACTTTCTCTTCCTAGATACAAATTTTAAAAAACTCTTTCACAGAAACGAATTATGTAATATATGGATTTTGTATCGCAATTTTGCTTGCTACCGATGGAATACTGCATGTACACAGTCTTGCATACTATTATGCCGCATACTGCACAGTATAATGCTCTTTATCTCGTGAATTATTGTAAACCCCTGGTTAGAAAAAGTAGTCGCCTCGACATAGTACCACGTCGCGCTAAGCGGCCACGTCATCTTCAGCGGTTACAACCGGGTGAACGATGTACCGGGGAAATAAATATTAAACACAGTTATAGGCATACTCGCGTCTCTTTCCGTCCGCAACGATTCACCACGTACCCTGCCAATGACTGTTTGGAGGTTAACAACTGTGCGGCTGAACAAAAACAGAATCCGTCGCGCCTCACCGAATAACACTTCGTGCATTCCACTGACCGAGGCTCTTGTCGTCAGACGCTGAAACCGGACATTTTGGGACAATAGAGATTGTGGCATTTCAACGACAAATATACATCGCACATTGGAGTTGACGTTTTACCCCGGTGTACAATTTAACGAGCCGGTATATTTTCTCTCGACGAGGTGTTCGAAATAAATCAAACAGTTTCGGGACATCCAATCAGGAGACTTTTCCAACCAGTGAATCAACAATGGCGCTTGCTTGAATATCAGACGTGAATCTAATCGACGACAATGCGGTAAAATACACGTCGCATTTTGTCGTGTTCGATCGCTTCGAGACAGCGGTAGCCTAGATAAATTTGTACCGAGTGTATTTGCTGTCACGGCGAGGTAATGATTGTGTTATTATATTTATCGCATTTTAGCCACTACATAACCTGCGCCTCTCACGAAAACATTTTTATCTACGTGTTTTTTTTTTTGCAGCTAACTATTTACATCGAATATGATCGATCAGAGCGTTATCGCTATATGCTTCCTTGTCGGTTTGGCGACGGTGTTTAATTTCTCGATACACAGGATCGACGAGGGTCATGTAGGCGTTTATTTCCGGGTAAGCAAATTTCGAGTTTTTTTTTTCTATGAATATAAATTGGTGAGTTAATGAATTCCTTTATCAGGGAGGCGCGCTGTTGCCGAGCGTCAGTAGTCCCGGTTTTCACATGATGATACCGCTGCTGACAAATTTTAGATCCGTGCAAGTTACTCTGCAGACGGACGAAGTAAAGAATGTTCCGTGCGGCACAAGTGGAGGTGTGATGATCTATTTCGATCGCATTGAAGTCGTCAATATACTTGATTCCAATAGTGGTAAGTTTAAAAGAAAAGACACTGTACCGCAGTACAGCTTACCATTGATTAATAATTAATACATTATTTTAAAGTTCACAGCATGGTGAGAAACTTCACGGCTGACTATGACAGAACTCTGATATTCAACAAAGTTCATCACGAGCTGAATCAATTCTGCTCCGTCCACACTCTCCATGAAGTCTACATAGATTTGTTCGATCAGATAGATGAAAATCTGAAGACTGCCCTGCAGAAAGATCTCAATGAGCTAGCCCCCGGCTTGAGTATCCAAGCTGTCAGAGTCACCAAACCAAAGATTCCGGAGACCATCAGAAAAAATTATGAACTGATGTGAGCTACAACAAATTTTTTTTTCGTATGAGCTGTGGAATCTGTCTGGCAGATTAAGAGTCAGGAAGTGATTAATTTTTTGCTTATAGGGAAGCTGAAAAAACGAAGTTGCTGATATCGACGCAGCATCAGAAGGTCGTTGAGAAGGATGCGGAAACGGATCGTAAGAAGGCCCTCATAGAGGCCGAGAAGGAGTCGCAGGTCGCGAAGATACAGTACAATCAGAAGATAATGGAGAAGGAGTCGCTGCAGCGTATGGCGTCGATCGAGGACGAGATGCATCTGGCGCGCGAGAAGAGTCGATCCGACGCCCACCACTATCAGATGAAAACCCAAGCTGAGGCAAACAAATTATTGCTCTCCCGAGAATTTCTCGAGCTCAAGAAATACGAGTCTCTGTCGCAAAACGCTAAGATCTATTATGGTCAGGATATTCCGAAAATGTTCGCAATGGGAGGATGCTCGAACGATCCGAATATCGGCAGTGGAAATGCCGACGTCGTCACTAAAAGTGGCATCTCGCTAGGATAATTTAAATTTTCTCCACATACTCATTCGCCATTACAGCCCTTAAATTTACCTCTTAAGTGAGTATTTGTATTTCTTATCGATTCATAAGTGTCTGTAAATAAAATATGTTAACGAGATTTTTATTTGTTAAAAATAAAGAAAAGTGTTTCAATAAACAACCACCACGGTCGAAAAACGAGATTTCCAAGCCGGAAATGAGGTTTCAACTAGATGATGTGGCCTTTCCGCTCAAAGAATGAGACTTCCACTCTAGAAGGGACGTTTTCCGTAAATGACTTCACTTCCTGTTGAAAAATGAGATTTCCAAACCGGGAGTGACGTTTCCCGTAGATGACGTAATTTCTTGTTGAAAAATGGGATTTTCAAACCGCAAGTGACGTTTCCCCTAGTTGAAGTCACTTCCGGTCGCAATCTCATTTCGCTTGCTAAATTCTGTCCAAAGCACCACGTTTATTCAACCTAGTTACTTTTTGACTGAAATGAATTTGGCGCAAATGATATCCTATTACGGGCATACCTGCGAAAGACGGCACATACTCGGAAGGACGAATAGCGTCGCTGCGTGTTTACATTAACCCCTCCACTGCAGAGTTCAATAAACGGTTGTCGCACTAGGCCTCAGATAAAAGTTATTTACGTGAAAAATATAAAGCGTTTTAATGAAAACAAATTTTTATCGAGGCGTTTCATGGCACTTGGCAAGAATGCAGTGAAAAATTTGCAGATGCGTAAGAAAAGAAGAATTGTACTACAGATATAACCTTGATGGGCCGAGAGCATGAATCCCAGCATGTCCGATGTTCCTGGAAGTAAACACTGTAGCACTGATACATGTAAGTTTGTTCGACCGATTCAGCCGAATAGAAATAAGTACATAGAAATACGAAAAAATAAATAGAAATGTGAAACAATAAATCGAAATATAAAACAATAAATAGAAATACTATATAGTATTTAGTAATACATTAACATAATAAATACAACTCTTTTTTCATGTGTTAAAAATCATGTTTGTATTCAATTCTCACAGCGTCTCAAGACCCTGAGAATTTTTGATACTGCGATGTCGCTGGCGTTGAGTAAATTGAAGAAAAGGGCGCCCGCCGAGACAACGAAGCCTAAGAAGAAGGTAGACAGATTCGATGGGCTTACAGAGGAAGAGGTGCAGAAATATACGCTGGACGATATATTGGAGCCAGATTTAGATCTTGTATTCGTTGGAATAAACCCCAGCTTGATGGCTGCTCACAGGGGAAGATACTACGCTGGCCCTGGAAATCATTTTTACAAGCTCTTGCATGCTTCGGAGCTTGTTCCGAGATTCGTCAGTTTCGAGGAGGATCGCAAGCTCCTGAATTACAAAATTGGCCTGACGAACATAGTTGGGAGAGCAACGCGATCTTCCGCGGATCTGAAGAAACCCGAGATAAAAAAGGGTTCCGCGATCGTTCGCGAGAAAATCAAGATATTCAAGCCGAAAGTCGCGATATTCAACGGCAAATGTATCTACGAGGTATTCGCCGATAAAACGGCAAAATCGGAGTTTAACTTCGGTCTCCAACCGGAGCGCGTCGGCGACACTGCGATCTGGGTTGTTCCCTCGAGCAGCGCGCGATGCGCTCATTTTCCACGGATGGTCGACAAACTCCACTTCTACGTCGGTTTGAAGAAATTCTTGGGTTTTCTCAAAGGCGAGATAGACGAGGTTGACCAGGCGGAGTTTAAATTTGAGGGAAAATGCAAGCAGTTCGTACCGAGCACGTCCAAGATGTGGAGACGAAAGGGCGTATCGGCTTTTCTCTACGGCGGTCGAGTGGCGAACAAGGACACCGTTTGCCTCGACACGTCGGAGGAAAATGTAGAGACGGTCTGTAACAGCACGGAATTCATCGTCACCGAGATTCTCGGTGGAAACGGTGAGGTGAATGAAAATCCGAGCGGTCGCGGGAAGGACGAAGTTACGCCGGAAGAAAATGATTTTGCGAAGTCGATTCCTTCGACCGAGCCCGAGGCCTCGGCGGAAACGAGTGCCGGTGAAGAACCGACGAGTCAGGAAACTAAACGCGAGAACGGTGTCTCGCCCGGCGAAGCCGCTGCATCTTTAGCGCGGGCGAGGAAAGAGAAGAACTTAAAAAGACGCTGGAAACGTTCGCCCGATGCTTCCTCTCACGCCTTAAAATCACGCGAGAATAGCGAGGATTTCATGAATCTGATAAAGCAGAGATTGTCGGTGAAGAAGGATCGGGTCGAGCTCGAGGACGAAGTCGAAACTTCCGAGCAGAATGCGAACGAAGGGAAGAAATTGAAATACGCTAATCTCAGACTGAACAGTGGTAAAAAAATGCTCACCATTAAACATTTGCCAGTTACCGATTACCAAGATAGCTCCACTTGTAGCGATTGAATCTGCAAGCCTAACTCTGTAAATAAATCTCTGTCTACCTCAATAATTTATATTTTTTGTATTTTTTATTCAGAAATAAAATGTTTAAGAATGGATAGTGTAATGAGCATTTTTTTAACACACTGTACAGTTTGCACGCCCGTTGCATTCGATGAATCGAGTCCTTGCGTCTTTCACTTCGCCGCTAATTTCGAGCGACAACGAAAAATGTTTCGACGGAAGCGTCACAAGTCAAAACAGAAATGACGAATCGTCGATTCCTCTTGTCAAAGAAGAACATAAATGGGTGAGATAATAAGAACATGGATGCGTACTCGTCTCGGAGTGATAATAGATCTGAGCCCGGAGATATTCGGTCACTACGCGAAGGACGGAACGCTCTTGGCGAAGTTGCTTCACAGTTACGACATAATAAACGACAGCCAGTTGAGAACGCTGAATCGCACTCAGGATCCCGCGCTGGCGCGCGTTAATCTGAGGAATCTTCGAATCTGGCTGCGCTTCATAGGCGTTGATTGCGACGACGAGTGCATCGAGGATATTTCCAATGGCAAAGGGACGACGTCTCTTCGACTTTTTTACAAGGTGTTCCTGTGTCTGGAAAACAAGGACACGCTGCACTTCGTGACTCTGCAGAAGGAGCGTGAAAAGTACATACCAAGCTCGTCGAAGTTCGACGTGACGACGGTCTCTGAAGAGCCCGAGCCGTGGGCACCGGAAGACCATCCGTTCGCCGTTCCACTGAAGAAAAGCGCGAATCTCGTGGACTGGCACAGGAAAAAGTATCGCGAACTGATCGAGGGCTGCAAGAAGGAGAGAGCAAAATTTCGTTCGTCGCAGGAACGGAACGAGGCCCGGAAAGCAACCGTCGCCGAAGAGAAGACTACACCGAGGAGAAGCACAAAGTCCATCGTCGAGGAAGCTGAGAAGAAGGAATTGGACGAATTCGCAAAGAAACACAGGATTAAAAAAACTAATGAACTTCCGGATTCATGCGAAGATATCCGTGTGTCGAGTCCCGGCAAAGTTAAAGCTCAGAGAGTCGACGAGGAAGCGGCGAAAGCCTACACGAAGTCCTTGAAGAGCAAACTCCGTCAGGAAGAAGCGACGAAGAACTTCAAGTCTCGTATGCAGAAGAATCTTCTCGCGGAGCTTTGGGAACAAGTGCTGAGCGATCAGGAGATGGAACTGGACGAGATCGTGGCGAGGAAAGTTCTCCATCAGTCGCAGTACGAGAAACAGTTGATGCGAAAGCTGTGCGACATCAGAAGCGAGAAGACGAGGATGGCAGGCAATCGTAGGATCGTGGAGGAACTCTCGCAGAACACTAGGGAGAGCGAAGAGAGGCTCGAGCAGGAGAGGGCCAATGAAGTTTTGGTCAGGGAGAGCGAGGAAGTGGAAGCCGAGAGCCGAAGAATGAAGGAGCTCGAGCGCAAGATAAACGAAGAGGCTGCGCGAAAGCAGCTGACGAAGCTTCGGAGAATCGGAGCGGAAGTCCTCGACGATCTTATCGATATAACGATAAAATCAGCGGAGTATAAAATTGCCAATAATGACGACAGTGTTCCGAATTCATTGTGGAATGAGTGGAAGGCACTTTTTGTAAAGAGTCAACCCATCGTCGAAGCCTCGGAGTTCGTTAAACATCCCGACATACACAGTAAAAAAAGTTTGTACTTTTTACAACTTATTGTCCACAAACGTCCGCAATTTTTTATCGTTAATTTTCCGATCGTACGATCCTTGATTTTTAGTTTTACAAACAAAAGTACAATCTAAAATTGTTAATTACACGGGAAATAAAAGGAAAAGTTTGAACATTCAAGCCTGAAAAAACGAGTTTGTCACTTATTTGACAAAATTACTTTTACGAAACTTCGTACTCCAATTTTACGAAATTATGTTTTACTGTATAGATGAAGTCGAGCTTGGAGAAGGAGAAGAAGACATCGATGACGAGATGGAGGAAGAAATCGATCCAGTGAGAAACGACGTGTTGAACGAGGAGGACTTTGGAAACTACAACAAAACGAGTTCACCTTGGAAAGATTTTGTTCCCAACGTAGACATCGAAGCTCGTGAATTTTTGGATCTGGGTCTCTCGGTTCTGGGTTACATCGTTCACAAGATTTTGAACAGTCTTTATCGCCACAATCAAGAGCCAATAGAGGCGCCGCTCCCTAAAATGAAGATAAGAGCGATGATCCTCGGCATCCCGGATTCATTGCTCTACGAGCCGATCCAGGAACTCCTCAGGCGCAGTAGAATTCATCTGGTGCGAATGGAAGAGGCGATAAATCATTGCCTGGAGCAGTACAAAAGGGAGATGCAGGACGTCGAGTACATCGACCTCAATATCATCGCTGCTACGAAGGAATCTGCGACCGGACAAGCTTCCTCAACAGCTCTCGATCCTGCGAAGAAGGATCGGAAGAAAGAAGACAAATCTGTCTCGAGTAGAGTGAAAACCGGTTCTTCGATTCAGCGTGCAGATCGGTCGCAAAGTGGAGTCGACAAACTCACTCAGACTCCTCGAGTTATCCCTTACGAGGACATGGATCCAACACTGACTGACACGGCTTACATCGGAAAATGGACTCACGAGTTTCTCACACTCGGAACGCCATTGTCGGACGAGCTGAATGCGAGAATAATCGTCGAATATCTTAAGAGTCTCAGGGATGTTGATGGATTCGTTCTGGTCAATTATCCGAACACTTATCAGCAGATGACCTCATTGGAGTACGCTCTGAGTGGTCGAAGATTGCCCGCCGATGGAAACAAGTACTCTACCGGACGTGAAGAAATTAATATCGAAGACATCGACCCAGTCCCTTCGAGGATCTCTTTCGAGAGCGGAGGTGGCGACTCCGTGGACAATTGGAGACGATCCAGACTGGTTCCCAATCCCATCGAGCGTAGAGAAACTTCAGACGGGAATTCTTATCTGACGGCCTTCGTCAGAATGAAACCAAAGCCGAATGATTCGGAGCTCAACGACGATCAACGCTACGAAGTTCTGCCGGAGGATTCAACGTCCCTCGAGGCCTTTTACGCCGAGCAGGGCATAGCTTCGATCCTCTACTACAAGATCTTCGATCTGGCAACTCTGAAGAGACTCGTCAGGCTCGTGGCGACTGGAGAAGACGTGTCTCTGACGAGAATATCCTCCAGCGAATTATTCGGCGAGGCTGTGGAGAATTTCGCTGGCCGAAGAGGAAGCGATTATCCTTCGGGCGGCAGAGCTCCGATAGTGAAGAAATTGTTGTCGAGAGCCAGTGATCATTCGCTCGCCGAAAGCGGTCCGTCCGAGTGGAGCGAACGAAGCAACGAGACAGATCACGAAGTCCCAGCTATCACCGGCAGGTCGAAGGATGATCCTCCGCGACCTGGAGAAGCTGACTGGTCCTGGACAAATTTGCCGCAGCCTACTCAGCTCCTCGAAGGGCTCGCCGCTTTGTGGCGAAATCTCGAGACTTCCTACATCGACAATTTGAAGGATATGTTTTTTCTCAAGAGGACGAGTTTCGGCGCTATCGTGCCGTACGCGAATTTCGTCGCCAAACACATGAAGGAGTTCATCGAGCGACCGGACCGGAAGCAGGATCTGCTTCACGAGTTTCATCGCGCTTTCAACGACATGGACGAAGAGATACGCGAAGATGTCGAAGTCAAGTGCGAGCTACACTGCAGAGTCGCTGATGTCCAGACGCAGCTCTGGGAAATCTGCAATCTTCGACGTCTGGAGGCCGAGGACGAGAGGAAAAGGATCACGCTCGATCACTGGACGACTCAGGAATCGATGATTCTCTCTAACGTCTATATTGGTATTATTCAAGCCGAGATCGATCGTTACACGGACACGATGCAGCTGATACAGGATTACTACTTGTCAACGCTTCAACGTCCTCTTCAGGAGCCCCGACGCCCAAGAGTCTTCTTACAAAAAATCCCCTTCGAGATGTCGACTTCCGGTTCCAGGGAAGAAATCGTTTCGTCTGTAAAACTTTTTTCGAAGAGCGTCAGGGACAAAGATTCGAAAGAAGCGAAGTCGAAGATCAGCAGTGTGAAGATGATCGCACCGCCATCATTGGTGGATGAAAATTTGTTCAAGGACGAAATGTTCAAGCTTCTGACGAATTTCGATGGAGATGTCGACGTTCCGGTTGAGACGATCGCTTACAAAACCGTCGAGGCCAACGTTCGTTACGTTCAGAATCTTGTGGAATCGATTGCTTCTCCCGTTCTCGATTCTCTCAAGAAAGAAGAAACTACTTCAGCCAAGTCATCCGTGGAGCTTAAAGACAAGAAGGGGTCGTCGAGAAAAATGTCCGAGTCGTCTAGAGCCGAGCAAGAGACTTTGAGAAAGCGTACCCAAGATTTGATTCTCGAATGGCGCTATGCTGTTATGTATGAGATCAACAGAATTCGCTTGAAACTGAAGATGTTAGAGGCTGCGGCGAGAGCCGACATCAATTTTCTCGTTGAGAAAATGAAACGTGTCTTCTTCGAGATTCATGAGCGCATCGTCGACAGGTAGCCGAGCTTTCGATTATTGTTATTACTAGCGGTTATGTTGGCTTGCGCACTCACATGGATCGCACTGTTCGTAGCACGTGGAAATCCATTTCATATGGAATGGAATTTTGAATTTTCGAAATCCATTGCAAATGCTGTGAAAGCGGAATTTTCGAAAATATAGCATATGGAATGGATTTCGGATTTCCGAATTGCTTTCCATATGCTATGAAAACCGAATTTTCGAAAATATAGCATATGGGATGGATTTCGGATTTCCAAAATCTATTATTGGCTTGGCCAGGGACGGGAGGAAGGTAAAGATCCAAACCATCAAACAAATCCACAGTTTTCCAAAATATATATAAGATCATTATTAATTTGTATAAAAATGAATGACTCACGTAAAAAAAATGTCTTCAGATTCAACAGAGAAGCGAAGAGCGTCGACGAGATGGCATCGACCTTCTGTTTCGCTATAGAAGAAGCTACTCCTATCCAGAAAGAAATGTTGTTGGACGGCGATCGTTTTCTCGTGCGTTCGAACGTTCTGATGTTCCCGGACAAGCCTGAGCCTCATCCGCGACCTGCGAGGGAAGAATTTCTTCCGTCGCGATTCCAAATGGCACAGCTCGGTCGTCTCATGGATATCTTCCGTCGCGTTGCGCCCACTGGAACATTGCCGGAACGCGCGTTCGTCTATATCCTTCAAGATCTGATCGTCTATGGCGACGAAGAGCACGAGACTTGTCCTTTGCCTTCGTCGTGGCTCGAGCTGCGACCTTGCGATGTTTCTAAGATCATCGACGAGCTCTTCGGCGATGTGCAGTTCGTAGATTGGCGAGAATTTATCATTTACGCCATAGAAATCGAACCACCGAGTGTCGACCAGATCTTGGATGCCTTGGAAGCCTTTAGGAAGCTCGATAAAGAATCTACAGAAGTAATAAGCTACGAAGAGTTTCATTCCGTCGGCCTGTGGTTCTTCGACAGGACGACTACTGAAGCGCCTTCCTTGAGATTCGTGCTTCACGAGAACTTCGAAACCGACGAGGAAGAGAAGCTTGGAAGATACAACGACAGTGCACAAACAAAACAGAGTTCTACAGAGCATTCAGACGAGAAAGAGGATAAGAAGCCCGAAGACGAGCTGAGACTCACTCTAGCGAAAGAATTGCTATGCGAGATGTTCCTGTCTGAGCCTCGAACCGTTAATTACATAGCTCTTCTGTTGACTTTTTGCAAAGACGAAGACCCTCGGAAAGGCCTGGGAAAAGCACTGAGTCTTGCAACGGGCAATAAAATCTGCGTGGACTCGGAGGAGGGTGAAAAATACGTGGAAGAACGATTGGAGAAGCGGCGTCGAGCATCCGAGGCTAGAGCCTATCGAAGTTCTCTTCGGGAGGAAGCTACGAAGGTTCGCTGTGCTACCGAAGTATATGTTTCGATTCAAACAGTGGAGCTATGAAATGTGTGGACATTTTTTCTCAGACTGCCGAATCGGTTGTGAGGGTCATACTGAAGGGAGTCCTCAGCAACAGGAAATTAAATGATAACGAAGCGCTCGAAGGGATTTCTTTCCCGAATGAAGATCACCGATATTCGGAGAGAGCTCCGATACGTATAGAGAAGCTGGACGCGCCGGGAGAATCCGTGAATCTGGCAGACTTGCTGCCGCCGAAAAATACGCCGATTTCTCCATTGAGCGATGAGTCGGAAAAATCTCAAATTGTTGAAGAAACACTAACTGTCCGGCCTTCGGTTATGATCGTTCTACCGGAAGAATTCGATAAAGCCACCAGGGACGGTAAACTTCGTAAAGTCGTTTATTGGATTAGTCTCGATGTTTGTCAGGTGAGCTTCGATTTGTTGGTGACCATATATTACGATTATTTATTTTATGGTTCAGTCAGTTTTAGCTGCCATGTTGCCGAGACACGCCGCTCAACCGGATCTCTTCGGATCTGGCAAAAATCTGCGCTCGAATCTGGAACAAATTTATAACGATCTTCGCATCGAAGAGTTGCACGGCGAGGCTGGCGTGGTTCTTGCTCATCGCTTTCTCGAGCACGGTTTCGTGAAGAAACTCATTACCGATTCGAGCATATTCACGGCGAAGAGTTTGAGTAATGTTCTGGACAAGATTCTTCACAGTAACAAATAGTCGATGAATCGGCGTTACTGCTCCGCTGTAAATAAACGCGAATAAACATTGACGGAAGGCAAGGTATTAATCCTTTCAACGTAATTTATTGTTCCATTACATCGTAACTGTACAGTCTGAAGAATTTCGTTAAACTCTCTTATACTTTCTCACTCTCCGTCCCGAAAGTCCGACGAAGTGGGAAGAGAGGGAAGGAAACGTCGGGCACGAGGAAGCATTTATCAACTTTGAGAATTTTTAAAAATCTTATTTCTTGCGAGAGTGTCGATGAAAGATAGATTTATGAGCCAGAGTTCGCAAAATCCTCGTGCCCGTTCTCACAGCAGCAGCTCACCGCGACGAGTCTGCACATTGTAATCGCAAAACTATTCTTACGGTAAATTGTTTTTCTTTCTTTCCTCATTATGCATTATTATTGTATCGTTTTGACGATTACGCAATTATATGCCAAACTCTAGTTGATTACCATTATAAATACGCGTGTTTATTACCTCAATAATCCGTAGTATCACTATCTTGTCTTAGCTGATTGGTAGCTTTCTTTTATTAATTTTTTTAACCATAAATCATCCGTGTCAACCTCGTTCTCAGTAGCCTCGCGGAAACAGGAAGAGCGTGGTTAAAAATTAATGTATCGTGTAATAATCGAAGATGAGAAAAGCTGGAAGACATTGAAGAAATTGGAAATACGATGACCATTGAATTCGGCTGTCTGGTAGCTCAGCGTTAAACTTTCGCTTGTCACGAAATTTCGATCACAAAATTTGAAAATAAGTGTTGGAGACGAAACCGCAGTAAAAATGTGCGATAAGAAGAAATGCGTCACTTCCTGTTTCGACGTCACTCCATCCGCACTTAGCTCTTTCCTCAAACTTAAACTGTCAATCTACCTCGCCCATCCGACAATATTATGTATTTTACAGTGAGCTCGCGATAAAATAAAAATTCGTTCGTATTGTTTGTTCACACCTAGTTTTTCGCATTCTAGCCGGATGCCTTCTTAGTTCATTCTTCATTTTAGCAAACGAATCAACAGCTTTTTCACAGCCCCCCGACTCATAATTATTTTATATATAATCGTTTACAGTACCGCTTAAGTATCCCTTCGCACTTCGGCGAGATGCGACTCTGTGTACATGCACGCGTCCAATACCTTGTTTTATTTCCTTATCTTTCTTCTTTTGTTTTATACACGTGATATGTGACGTGGACGTGACTGTGTCTAGTGTAACTGTTTCGATGTTTTTCTTTCACGTTCGGTACGCTTTTTATGTTTCAATCTCTGCAACGATCACTCGGAAGTTTTTATTTGAATTTTGCCGGAGAAATTTCTTTCTCATATCTGATACCTTTCTTGCGAACCTTTGGATATTTATTTTCGATTTAAAAGCTAGCTAGATAGAAGCGAGAAAAAGCTCTTCGCGGAGATCGTTAAAAGATCGAAACGTCTTTAAGAGTCGTGTATAGATAATTCCCAGCACACAGCACTTTAAGTATCTCTCCGTCGACGCGTTACATTACTACACATTATCGTAGTGGACGCAACGACGCGTCCGCGTTCGCGAGATCCTATATAATAACTCTCACTCTCTATCCTTACTTTTCTGTTTCTAATTTTGTATTATAGACCTCGCCAAACGAATCGTCAAAAATCTCGCATACTTATAAGTAAACGAGAGAATTAGGTTTTTCATCCGATTTTACATTTTTTTTCTTGTATATATCGGATTTAACAAATGTAAGATGATAAAAAAATAAGCTCGACTGGCTTTTTATTCTCGTTCCGTTTTATGTATTATTGTAATTCGCCCCCAAGTTTACATCTCCTTGAGTCGAGCATCTCTTAAGAAAAACAAACAAAAAACAATAAATTCATCACCATAATTGTAATCGTCAATTCGTCCTCTCGCAACTACATCAACTTTGATTCTTTTACGATCGCAAAAAAAAAAATACAATCAATCGCGATCCCGTCCACGACACAGTCGTAATAAATTCGCTTGCGTAATTTTACCGAGGCAAAACGTTTCTCGATATCGTTTAGCAGCTCCCTCAACGAAATAATCGACGATAATAATATTAACAACAAAAAAATAATAATGCCTATCAACACGAGAAATCGCTGTAACGTTGTTTCGTCCGTCAACTGGAGCCGATCGATCGTTTAAAAATTATACGATTGCTCGTCGACGAATTCCCTCTCTCATCGGAAAGAGAGAAAAAGAACCAACAACGTTCATACCTTCGTCGCGCCTCTCTTTCTAAGACACTGTACAGCTTTTTCTTTTTGTTTTCATCGCTTTATAATTTTACCTCATCACGCTTTTTTTTGGCACGTTTCGTCTTCATCCGCCGTGATTCATTCTTGAAGTTAATCTTCTCTTCGGCCTTGGCGCACTCTCGAAGGCGCGCTTCAACTAGAGTAAGGGATGATAAAAAAATATGGGGAAAGGAGATTACCACGCTAATCGGAAACGATCGTCCTCGTTCTCTCGTTCATCCTCTTCCCTCTGAGCTCACACTAATGACTTAGTCACCTGTTCAATTCGAACCGCAGAGAGACGAAGAGGGTCGTTTCCAATACCGTCGAATCTCTATTTCTTCCACTCTCTTCTCCTCACACGATATTTCTTGGAATATTCACTCACTCACTTTAAATGCACAATCAGTAGTATAGTATAGTGTATGCTGTGTTCATCATTCTACTCGTCATCAATTACAATCGTTATTCATTATTAAATAATTATATATCGAGAGGTCCTGGAATATATGGATTTGGCGTCATATTTTTTTTTCGCTAGTAGTATGCACTGTCTATAATATGGAATTAGTGTTTTTTGTGTGTGTGTGTATGTGTCGGTGTGTATTTATCGTGGCCTTCAACCGAGTCGTTGCGCAATTCAGTTTGGCTAAAGTTCTCGCGTATCGGGCATCCCTTTGTGTATCGACGAAATTGGAGTTAGCCCAAGTGAACAAATGGCATGTATTTTATGCTTGCTACATCGTTGATCCAATGCCAGAATTTCGTATCTTCTCTTATACATACCCACGTAGCACGGAAATATTAATGAAATGTTTTAGAAATATTTTTTTTGGCCGTTCATAAATGTTATAATAAAATGCTTTCGAAATGTTTCTTAAACATTTCATCGTAATGTCAAAGGTAGCATATATACACCCACATAAATATGGAAACAATCGTAGAAATAATTCGGTTGAAGCATGAAACAAAAAATATTTCAAAGTTTACATCACTATGTTTGAGAAGTGTTGAGAGATTAAGTATGTTTTTGAATTATTTGAGAAACGTTTAATTGGAATATTTCAGAAATATTTCGTAAAATTCGAAAGATTAAAAATATTTCTAAAATGATTTCAAAATATTGCGTGCCATACTAGGTAGTCGATACGCCATTCAGGCTTCGGGTCATCGATATAAAATTTGTTCGCTCGGATAGGAAGGAGGGACACTGTTCAGTGTCCCGTTACAAAATCGAAGCTTTCAGAAGACGTTTTTAGTTTTACGTTTTCGTTCGAAAGAGATGCCGAGCGATTCGCTACTCAGAGCGGACGGACGTCCGAGGTTCCGAGTAACGCGAGGACCTTAGCCAATCCAAGGCAGCCATCAGCTGGGCTGCGGTGGCGTTATCCTGACGAGTAGCCAAGTGTACAATTTTGGTTTTTGCTTGTCCGCCAATTCGTACTGAAGATTGCTCAGGCCATCGGTGGAGAATCTCTTCTTGCCAGTCTTGAGGAACTCGTACCTTCGCGGATTGGCTTTTTCCTTTCTGTGCGTTAACATCTTGTATCGCGCCACGTTAGCGGGATAACGGGATATGTGAAGACCACGAGCTTTTATGCGATTAGCCATGTCGTCGTCCTCGCCGCCCCAGCCCCAGAAAACGTTGCTGAATCCGTTCACCAGACGAAAGTGCTCGCGCGACATCGCGGACACTCCACCGAAGAGGTCAGCGTACGGCAGTCTTCAGAGATTAATGGAAAAAAAAGAACCTGACAATTTATTATCAACCGTTGCAGGTGTTAAGGCACTAGCATAAGGATTTGATCCGACGTTTCGACGACAAAAACAACCTTAATCGTTTGTTATTAAGAAATAAATGAACTTTTTAAAATCATCCAGTCAGCGGATAGAAAACGATATGATCAAGGATCTGACAAAATTTCAACGCCATCGGACGAATAGATCTTGAGATACGATGTCCGTTGTTAATTGTAATTATTAATAAGTTCGTTGTTAATTTATTTTCATCACTTAAAAAAAATCTCAAACTTTATAACACCTTGTACTAACTGTGTGTAAAATTTCGACCTTGTCCTTCTAATACCCGCGTTAAAGAAAAGTTTGAAAATCGACCTATTTTTTTTTACCACACCCTTATGCTAGTGCCTTAAAGAGACACGATTAAACGAAATTATTACTAAAATCTAAACTAAGAAAAGTATTATCATTATTATTTTAACATAGTTTTTTTTGTTCTTTCATCGTCTTCAATCTCACCTGTACTTAAATTTGTCGACAGCAACGGACATGTGTCTCGGCTGTTCGGGACAAGTGTAGAGATTTCTGTCGTCCTCGGGCAGTAGGTCGACGTCGTGAAAGATAAAACAGTCGAAGTTTCGCTCTTTCAGAGCCTCGACGTAACCGACGTTCATTAGCATCGCACGGTTGAATTGGCCGGTGCCTGAAAAAAATTAAAATATGAAATAAACATGACGAAACGCTATTTCTCGTTGAAGCTCGTTATTACTTTTATTCAACTATGACAACTCACGATAGAGTGGAAAGACGTTAAAAGTTTTATAGCAAAAAAAAAAAAAAAATTATGAAAGGAGGTCGTCGTGTCGGAGTACAAGGGTGACTACGAGGAGCCGCGCTTAGCTCGACGACTCTCGCTCAGGACTATTATAAGAATCGTAAAGATCAATTATTTGCAATTTCTCTTCTCGTCGCCGAGCCCTCTGACCCTCTGTCTGTGCCGGGGGAGAGCTCTGTCAATGTGTACAAGAATTCGAGGGCCTCTTGTCCTGTTACCGGTACTTCCACTGTTACCCGGCAAAAGTGGGTCGCCCGTGTAAAGCTCTGCCAAGAAGTTCTTTATGCATTCTCGCGTTTTGGGGGCTCCTCCACGTACGCCCCGCGGAGTACGGAATATATAGGTGACTCTTTCTCTCGGAGGACAAAAGCTTTCGCTGCAGAATGTCGAGTAGTTTATCGACGGGTGACGTTACACACACACACACACACACACACACACACACACACACGTGTGTGTGACGTTACACACACTATACTATATATATTATATGTATGGTCCTATGTATATGAAGTAAAATAATAAAGTTGTATTGTCTAAAATTGCTAGTCACGAATAGAAATTAATTCGTGACTAGTCAATTGTTCTAATAAAAAAGTCACATCTGAGAATATCTCGACGGGTGCGTTTTTTAATGCAAATCTGCTCAGGTATGTGTTATTTTATTTGTGACTGCCCACTGCTGCTGGATTTTTAAAAAATTGCCAATGGCACATCCGATACTTTCCGTGGGAAACGTTTTGATAACAGAAGAACGCTTATTAGAACAAATTTGTGTGAAAATTAAACCCTGAACTGAGAGCCGACTGGAATATAAGAACGCCCGTTTCAGCTGCGTATACATACGGATACATCTCGAATATTTCCGTATTTAGTCGAACAGCGCAGAACTGCATTTACGAACGCACCCGACACTGAAAAAAAAATTGTACCAGTCTTGCATTTTTTTTTAAATGACACTGTTAAATCGATTTGAGACTGTGGGAGGCATTCAGAATCGGTAGGCGTATGCGATAGTCGTTGCATATGTGTAACAACATTGTAGGACGAGCGATAACGACCCCGCCCCGTGGGATTATCCGAGGGAACAGAAATATTAGGCCCCGGAGCGTGATAAACAACGCTCCGAGTTGTAGCAAGGGATTTGTGATTTTACGCGCGTGTTGCCTCTATACTTCCGAGCTTCGACAAATAGTCGCCATTATTTACCACTTTTTCCTTGTGTCCGCAAAATCGGCCGGGGAATCGCCGGAGGTGCAGTAAAACTCGTAGATTTTCTGCGTCAAGGAGAGTGTACGTTTTACGCGATATATCGATGAGAAGCATCGAATTTCAATTTCAATAAAATTTCATCGAAAATACATCGTCCTCTTTCATATTTGGGAGAAAAATATCACAAATTAGGAGGAACCAATTCGGCGCAACTTGTTCGGCTCGCGGCCTCGTAAATCAGATAATTATCGCGCAGACCGCTCGACCCCGGTGATCTTCTTTTGACTTTAATGAATTTGCTAAATTAATGGAACAACCTTGTCGCGAGTTTGAGAGTTATGCACAGATACCGTTCGTACAGAAATAATCTACGCACATAAATAATTCCGAGATCACCGAGTTCTCCGATATTTCTTATCGAGTGAATTTCGCTTTTATTTTACTCAAAAAAAATTTCGTTTGATAAAATCGTTCTGTTTGCGGAGCGCTGATAAATCTATCTATTTTTATCTGAGTACAGCAAGGTGTGTATTATCAACGGCGCACAGTGCAAATTTATTGTCAAGCTTCACACTGGATTTTTTTTATTACCACGGTTTCTTATCGGACTCGTCGATAAAACAGACTTTGATGAATCATGGACCCCTCGCACATGTGCGCAAAGTCCGTTGTGCCGCGCGTGGCTCATAATAAAGCCATAAATAACAACTTTGGTATAACATACAAGTCACAAATTTTGACCTTGTAAAGTTTTGCAAAATGCGTTAGGAAAAAGAAAAAAAAGTGTTGCGAATGGTTGGACGAGGCGACGTGCAAGTTTTCCCGAACGGCAGCGGGAAAAGAGCACCGAGGTGGACGAGACTCTCACTCACTCGTAGCTCTCCTAATTGCGCGTCGAGAGCATCGTTCATCAGTCCCTCTCCCTTTCTCTCTCGAGGTAATATATCTTAACTACCTTTCGGACGTGAACCCGTCTACATACAGCGATAACACCGACTTTACTTCCGGGCGTAATTACATCCGCGAGACCTGAGAACCAGTAGCTCGACTTGGGACCATTTTTCTTTCCGTCGTTTCTCAGAAGCAAAAAAAAAAAAGAAAAAAAAGACAAAAAATGCAGAAATGAACGCTCAACCCTCATCCGAGTTTCTTTAGCTGGAAGAAGGTCCCCGAGCACGCATCTCGAAGAGACCGTTTATGAGCTCCCTTTCTCTCTCGTTTCGCCCCGATAAAAAAATTAAACTTACTTCCCGTAAAGATTAATGAGACACGTAATTACATCTTCGCGGACAGTCTCTCACCGGAAGGAGTCATCTATTTTATCGCGGAGAGAGATATTGATAATACGATAAAAGAATTTTTATCTTGATATCGTTGCACGAACGATGAATTATTGTCGGTATTATTAAGGTCTTTGCTTCTTTCTCGGTATGTACACGCACTAAACGTTTGTATGACTACGAGACGTTGGAATGTCACGCGTATCCGCTTCGCTGGTTCTTCCCCAGGTCCGAGCCGACCGTCGATCCTCGCCTCGGGTAATATTCTTCGAGACTCGAGATAGTCCCGCCGCGAGAGAGTGAGAATGACCCTCTGCATTTCTCATATTTACGGCCAAGCTTTACGGCAAAATTGCCACGCTGTACACTCGTTTCCATAGCGCTGAAATATAAATGCACCATCTTTATTTACGAGCAACAGGCGACTCACCTTCTTGCTCCGTGACGAATATCTGATAGTCGATCTGCTGCCTCAGCAGCATCGGATGCAAGTTGTACAAGAGGGTCTGAAGATGCTGCGGTCTATCGCGAAATGGTATTATTATGGCCACGCGATGACGAGCCACGCACTCCGACGGACAGCCTCTCCCGCCCGGTTTAACGTCCACAAATTTCTTCTCTATCTCCGCATTATCCGGCGGTGTTCTGATCACAAGCAACGGACCAACTGAAGAAAAAAAAATGTAAAAAATAATCAGTACAAAAAACAATCGATACATGTTATAATGAAACTCCACCCAGAAAAATAATTGATTTGGTTTACATAAATATTTAATTGCGGGTGCCCGTCAGATAAATCACCTTTCTGGATGTACACTTGTCGTACACTGTAAAAGAAATGTATCTTTGAAAAGTAATGATCGGTATTGTAAGTTTTTTTTACACGAACTGTTTCCTAAATTTGAGACACATGTGCATTGCAATTTTACAATAAAATTTTTATTGTAATGTAACATTTTTGTGAATTTCAGGCTGAAGATTAATTTTAATTTCTGGTATTTTAATTGTACAAAAAAGTAAATTAATGTTCGATTAATGTAAGTAATGTAAGCGAATTTCAAATTCCAGTAAACCACTGTGTAGTTAAAAAAACTGAGAACTTGTTTTTTCTTTATCATTAGTCTATAGTATAATGGCTTAAAAAAGGCTTAGCTAGTCAATGTGAAAAGTTATTTTTATCTTCTTATCGCACAGGGTAGAGCGGAGCTATACAAACATGTATTCTCTTTTAATATAACAAAAAAAGTCTGATTTGCTGCCCTGTCCCGTACTACATATTTTCTATCTTAAAACGTTATCAGTAAAGTGATGAATATCTGTTCGATTGTGTTTGGCGAGTTGGAACGAATAAAAAAAGTGTGCAACGCCGAGGCAAACATAGAAGATAATATGATATTATAAAATGTGCTCTGATCCGAGTCGTCCGGAATATAACCGGCACATTTGTGTGACGAAAGGATCGTCTCGGTAACCGAGGTATTCATCCGAAACAAACATGACAACCGTTGGTCGCTAATCTCTCGAAAGTCGACGAGTCTATTAGTTTGCCGTGGACGGACTGAAACCAGCGGGGAATCCAGAGATGATGAGGGGCAGAGCTAAGAGTTTCCTCATTACCGCCGTTACTGGTAATGCTCTAAATAGTTACCATTCATCAATTCTAGTGTTCTAAATAACAATTGTTCAATGGTAATGGTTACCAATGGTTACCATTAAAAGTGTCAATGGTTCACCATCCATACTATTCAGAACCAATGGTTATCACTAATCCACACGGAGAAAAATAGTTCTGTTTCTCTAATAAAATGTAGTTCGTTAATTAATTTACTGTTGTGGCGGCAGAAATATTTGTTGCAACAGCAAAATATTTGTTGCCACAGAAAAATATTTGTTGCGACAGCAAAATATTTGTTGCCACAGCAAAATATTTGTTGCAACAGCAAAATATTTGTTGCAACAGCAAAATATTTGTCGCCACAGCAAAATATTTGTTGCCACAGCAAAATATTTGTTGCGCCAGCAAAATATTTGTTGCGACAGCAAAATATTTGTTCCGACAGCAAAATATTTTGTAGTCCCCATGTTAACCAGGTAAATGAGTGATGGTAATAAAATTCTTGTTGTCTCAACAAATTTTTTTCCTTGCACCATTCAGTACACCGTTAGATTAGACAATAATCATTCGACTATAAATGGTTAATTTTCATGAGGGAAGACTCACCGAGATTCGGAGGGATCAAGGGACATCGCTGAGGAATCGGAGGTTCGGTGACGTTAGTCCCGGGACTCTTCGATGGCGAGACGATCTCTTGCGGTCTGGATGCGTTGCTGAGAGAGGAGCCTCGTGCAGGTGGAAAAATCGACAGGCTCGTCGTTGACGTGGAAACATTGGCCTGTATCGCGTAGCTCGCAGCCGTCGCTTGAGGGTAAATAATCAACCCACGGGGATGACTTCTGTACGAATGATCGGTGTATCTGAAATAAAAATAATAATAAAATAAGCCCATAAATAAAAATAATAATTATGAGATTATCCGTCGCTGTCGACATGATTTATTGAAAGAGGAGAAAAAATAATGAGTCATTCCGTGTTCTCTTTTTCTCCGTTAACCCTCCAAGTTAACGCGGCACTTTTTGCCGAGAACAAACAACCATGCAAGCCTTCTTTTAAGCATAAAAACGGCATGGATGTTCGTAATAAATTTTCTCCTCCCTATCAATAAAAAAAAAAAAAAAACTTCAAGATACGTCTGTGAATTTTTACAGATTTTTCTTAGCACATAAACTTGTTATTCGAATCGCTCGAAGCTTGCATCTTGGCAAATTCTATTTCCTCCTGGAACAAGAATCCCGTACCCCAAGGGTTAAAGATAAGCGATAGAAAAAAATAAAAATAAAAAAATAAATAAAAGGAATGAAAAAGTCAATGACAATTTATCGAAGTCAACCGAGTTCGTATAATAAACACATCTCCGCGCGAATCGAAGGATCTGGGACAGTGAAAGTAATATCTCGGAGTGCGGAGCGATCGGAGCGTCCACAGGAATCTTGATTCAGGAAGGCCGCGAGCGCTGGCCATGCCGGTGGGTGTACCGGGAGCGATGTGGCCAATTAAGTTAGGAAACGGGGACGAGAGTGCTTCGGTAGTCGGACGTCGTTGTTGCAGGTGCACATACGTGCGCCAAAGGGACGGTTTCCCGGCGGTCAAGCCCGCCCCCAGAGTACATCAGAGACAGATAGATAGAGACGCGGAGTGGAGTGGAGTTGCACATTGCCACGGGGTTGCGAACAGCCGGGTATTGGATAATAGCATCGGGCGTGGGTGTCTCACCCGCCAATTTGCGACCTCCCAACCCCCGGACCTCTCCCAACCCTTCCGTCGAAAATTTCCAACTCCGCGAATACATGCGCCACCTGTGCCGGTGTCTCGGTCTGATTAACCCCGGCGATTGCGAGCCCGCAGTCCCGGGGATGCATCCCGAGCGGAATAAAATACACCGATGCGGTAAACGGTGGGGGCGAATCGGCGTTAGGGAAAAATTCGTTGACATTATTTTTAATTGAAAAAATAAATAGAACAAACATGGACTTGGTGTAGGTAAACCGACAAAACAAAATTATTTGAACCCACTTTGCACACCGCTTTGCATTTGGTAACAAATTAATAACCAACCGATTGTTTGAAACTTCATACTTGTAAGGATTAAATCAACAATTTTCAAAGGATTAAATCAACATTTTTTTTCCATAGTCAACGTCATTTATATCTCTGAATATGGGGGATTTAGCGAAGAAATCTTGAACATTGCGAATCGAGGAAAAATCGCTTGAATAAAAAAAGATTCAATTTTCTTTCAATAAATGATGTGCTCATAGGCTAAGAAATATGATTATTGCGATCGTTGGAAAAGATAAAATGTTTTGTTGATTTTTATCTTTTTAATGAGCATCGAGGAGGAAAAATCGAGAAAAGAATGTGAAAAAAATGTTAATGCTTGATGCGGGGAAAATTCATTCGAACCGATACACCCGACAAGGCCGGATCAATCGCGAAACTTAACGACGTCTAGTCGCCGAACGGTCGAGGAGGGTTCCAAGAGATAGAGTTCCCGCTGTGTACAGCAGTATAACGTCTTTCGTATTGTAGGGGGATTGCGGCTGCGGCGCTTGAACAGCTCGCAGTTCATCCAACGCTTCCGCAAAGTCCCCAGAGAGAAAGGGGAAGAGATCGCTTCGAGACCCGCTCTCGGTTTCCATCGTGCGGATCTCTCGTTTCGCAGCGATAAATTTTCTTTTACCCCGAGTCAAGGATGCACTTGGCGGTAGGCTATGTTATCCGTGTCGCTTTACACGGCGTGGGTTTTTCCGACTCTCGAACGATCGTTCAAGAAAAAAAAAAAAAGAAATCGCGATCTTCGCCGAATACACATGGAATTTCTCAAAATGTTGGCATTCAAGAGCGATTTCAATCGAAGACCAAACGTCCCAAAATTGTGTACAAATAAAAAAAGTAAAAATACAATATTTATAGCAGACATTTAAAAAAAAATATTCGTCCATTAGACACTCATTTCTTGTCCGCAAAAATCCACCATCATTCTCTCGTTAATTACACCATTTTTTCCCCCTCAACTAATAAAGTACTTGCGGCTACAAATACTTGTAAAATTGCCAAAAAGGTAACAATTTGGTACATTGGTGGATAAAAAGTGTTTCTTAAATTCGACTTATTTTACCGTGTAAATAATATTGTTGGATCATATTATTTGTACAAATAATGATAACATCTTATTTCATATATAAAACAAAGTAATACATTAGTTTGCACAAATGAAAGAGATTGATGGAATCAAAACAGTGGGGGATGCGTTCGGAATTGAGTAAATCCGACGTGTCTGAGCTATAATCTATAATGTACCAATACCACGGTGTACGATTCGGGCGAGCCTCGAGATCGAATCTCTCGCGTATTACGTAGTATATACAGTGTGGGCTGGTTGTACGTGTGAGGGGAAGTGCTGAGCTCGCTGTCGAGTCGGGGAACGAGCGTCGACGTCTAATATCAGTCTGGCACGGATTAGCCAACAGCACACGTCGGTGATACGGCGCGCCTGCTGGCTGCTCGCGTCCTCCCTTCGAGCACATATCCGTGTGCTACGTATATGTTCGGGGAGGGGGAGGGGGGGCGACTTGTATGTATCCGCGATGTGTACCAGAGACTCCAACACACCGGGCTACGCCTCCCCGCACTTGTGATATTGTCGCCGCACAGAACACCAGAAACCGATAACTAATGACTTCTGGAGAGAGGGAGATACGTGGTTGAGCAACCAGGACGCAGAATTCCAGCCACTTTCCTATATCGAAGCGTTATGAATTTACGATTCAGTGCTTCGAGCCCGAAGCGATTTCTGGCTGGTTTCCGTCGGTCGGAAAAACCGCAACTGATGAAACACGCTGATCCATGGACTTATCGTTTGTCGTCGGTGTCGATGACTTTTTTACCGGATACTTCACCAGCGTCGAGTTTTTGATACGAAGGCGACGATTTAAGCCGGAGACCGCGATAAGAGACAAATGCGCTATCAACGAGGAGAACAATTTCATCGGATATATTGTAAGCCTTGAAACGATGTGGGTTTTTTTTTGTCACGGATCTTTTTGCGAAAAATCGGCACATTCATATCTCCATCACTCACGACTGTACGAAAAGACATCTCCACCCAAGCAACTCTAATGGAAAACGTCTCTACGATATGACAACTCCACCGTACTAAAACTACAGAGAAACTTTACCAACGTCTAAAAAAACTCTACCGGAGCGTACCAGTCGCTAACAGCGTGTGTCACATAACAACTCTACCGAAATGTAGACGTCCAAGAAAATCTCTACCAGAAAAAAAGTAGGGTAAAGTGGGGCATAATGGCACAGCGGGGCAAAACGGGATAATGAGACAAAACACAATTTTCCAATAACTTTTGGATGGTGGCGATGGTGGCCCCTGGGGCAAAACGGGATTGAAAATCCAGATGTATCGTTGGGACAAAATGGGGCATCCAAAAATTATTGGAACATTGAGTTTTGTCCTCACTGTCCCGTTTTACCCCACTATCCCATTTTGCCCCGCTGTCCCCTAGTAAAAGATTTTCTTGGTTGCTTATATTGCGGTAGAGTTGTTATGTCGGAGAATTGTTGGCTCTGGTAGTTTTTTTATTTTTATTCGGTGGTAGAGATTTTGGGTGGAATTTTAGTACGGCAGAGTTGTAATATGACAGAGGTGTTTTCCGGTAGAGTCGTTATGAGGTAGAAGCTGTTAGCGCTGAATTTTTTGGATTAACTTGAAGCTCTCACCCTTAAACCGGAAGGGATGTCATGCAGCAAAAATTTGAAAAATTTTCTTGTGACGTCACAGACGGTTCAAAAATTTCAATTTTCGACCGGAAGTGACGTCAAGCCGGAAATGCGTAATTTCTGACTTGAAACCGGAAGTGATGTCATACCGAAAATACGCCACTTCCGGTTTAAAACTTAAATTTTTCGACCGGAATTGACGCCATATCGGAAATACGTCTCTTCTAGTAAAAAATTAATATCTTCAAACCGGGAGTGACGTTACAGTGAAAATATGTCGATTTTCTCTGAAATGTAACTCGAATGCAGCCAGTGACAGACACATTTGAATTAACGAACACAGTAAAGTGAAATCAATTTATTCTGATGATAATTCAATCGCGGTAAAGCAGCTTCCCGTGGGATCAGTTCCGCGCAACCGGATGGAGAGCTTCGGGCTTTTCGGAGCAAAAATTGCTAAAAAAAAAAAAAATTAATTGCTTTTCCAATTAATTCGCCAGAATTTCGGTCCTTTGAGGTAAAAAAAAAGAAATGTTTTACAAAGCACATAGTGTGTATGGCCCCAGCTTCGGCGAAATAGCGAGAACATCGGAGTTTCGCTGTGGGTTTAGATCTACCTCGCACAGCCCTCGAGGGTTACACGTGTTAAAGCGGTCTCTCCATCCTCCGCTCCCCCCCCCCCTCTCCAGCCCCTCACTCTACATTCTCCACGGCAGCAGGCTTTGTTCATAGTTTAGTTTCATCCACTTTGAGCGTCCAACGAACCCGTAATAGAATTTCACATAATTGGATCACGCGGATCGATGCTTCCGGTAAAAAGCACCCAGAGAGCCGCTTTCTCCATCCCTCACTCTCTCTCTACACTCGTTGTACCACGCCTTCGTCTGCTCGTTCCAAATCCTTCCGTCTCTCTATCCTCTGACTCTTTGTACCTCATTCTCATACCCTTCGAGGATTTGCCTCACGGATGGATCGCTCTCTTCATTCTCTCCTTTAATCGCAATCAATTTCAATTCTTAGAAGATTTCGAGAAGGGTAACGGCGGGGTAGGGGGGGGGGGGGGGCTGGGCTTCTACCGTAAATTATAATTGACGAGATGCTTTGTTCGTCATCCTTCGAACACTCTCTCAAATTCAAATTTTTCTCTGAGTCAAATTTCGAAAGGCAAAAAAAAATTACTAAAAAGAGGGTCAGGTTTTGATTTCAGGCAAAATATGTGGTTAATTGTTTATAAGAAATGAAATTTGGGCCGGAAATCCCCACGATTGACTGTTCGTAACGGCGCTCTCAACATCTTAAAAAAATGCCCAGTTGCGAATATAAAAAACTGTCGAAGTTTAATTTTTTTATAAGTTGAAAATGTCTCTCAAAGCTAAATTTCAAAAGGCAAGAAAATTAAAAATTATTAAAGAGTGGGCGGGTGTAGATTTCAGGCAAAGAAAAAGTTTAATTTTTTTCCCAGATATTAAATTTGGGTCGGAAATCCCCCACGATTGACCGTTCGTAACGGCGCTTTCAACATCTAAAAAAAATGCCTAAAAAATGCGCATTTAATTTTTTTTTAATACGTTTAAAATATTTTGTTCAAATTATATTAAAAAATGGATTTTCTTTGCTTTCTGGGATAATGTTTGAAAAAGAAAGAAAAAAAGTGAAACAACGAAAGGTCGAAGGTTGAGGTTTGAAGATCTAATTAACGCCTCGACCCACGCATCGAAGCGGGATGCTGGGAAAGCCTCAAGCGTTCGCCGGAGCCGAGAGTGTATGTTCGATTAAACGTGACGCATTATTCTCCTCGATAACTCTTTACCCTCGGCAACTTTGCTCCCGTCCCTCTCTCTCGATCGCGTTGTTGCCGCTAGTTTTGTGGCCTATCGTTTAAGTGTCTCGCACCGTAATCAACAGCCACTCGCTCGGTCGCTCAGCCTTTTATTTCTCACCCGAACAAGCCGAGTAACGAGATTCCCCGCAGTGTCTTCGACAAGACGGGTGACTGGGGATGGAAAAGACAAGAGCCGCACACGCTACCGCCGCGGTCGGTACGCGGGCCGTCGAGAGACATCAAGACGGATCGATGAACATTGCGCAAATTATCGTCCACGAAATTCCGCTCTCGAATTTCATTTATTATCGTCAAGGTGCCGCGAAAGCTTCTGTCGTACAGAAGGTAATTACTTTGTAAGGGGAACTGACGTAAAATGGAAAAACGGGGCAAAATAGAGTACGGCACATTTTTCGGTGTTCATTGGAAAACTTTGAAACTGGGGGAGAATGGTAACTAATGGAGATAATGCATGCAGGGGGAGGGGGGAGGGATGCGATAAAATGGAGTGCCTTCTACATCGAGGCGAATTGAAAAACTTCAGTTCCCGTGAAGATAAGGCGATTGATTGAGAATTCGAAGGTTATTGAAAAGTGTACCATTTTGCCCCAAGCAATTTTTCTCGGATGCCGCAATCCGAAAACCACAACGGATAAAAATGTATGTATGTACTCGTGTGAATTTTACACTCGTCAATTTTACAAACTCTCTTTCTAAGCCCTTGCCATTCATATAATTCTTCCTAAGAAATTCATGAAAATCACGCTTTGTTTTTGGGAAGTGTGTCTAGACTTACTGGTGTAGACTTACAGACACTAGTGCGACTTTGTCGCAGTAGTGCGACAAAAAATAGCATCTTGCATTTGTACGCATGCGCAGTACTTTTCCCGCACACGATGCGAAAAAGTGTCTTTCTGAGCTCACTTCACAGGAACGGAAAGCGCGATTTTACGTGGATGCGTTAGGAAAAAATTATTCATTTGATCGTTTCAACGCAAATAATTATTAATAAAAAAAACCAAATTATTCGTTTCAAATAATGATTTATTTAACAAAAATAAATATTTATTTGCTAGGCGTCTGTCGAATGAATTATTTTCGGGGTATAATCACTCCGAATTCGAAACGATATTAACACTGTATCAATATTATTCCGAATTTATTGCCAATTTAATTTTTTAAAAAATAATCGATCGATAGCTGCGGAGTAATTGGAATACCCTTTATTTTTCAGCGTGGCATTTTATACCGGTCCCCAAAAACGTACCGTGTCAGAGCTAATTACTTTATAACGAGGACCGTGCCCGACAAAGCAGACGCTAATTACCTCTTCATCGACGAAACAGCGAGAATTTCGGTTCGAAACCGTCGTTCCCGCATTATATCCTTTGTTCGCGGATTTTAGGGAGACGCGACTTCTATTATCGTTTTATCAATCCTCGGTGGTTTCAAAGCCGCAGCGCGCACGCGCACACACGCACACATACACAGACGCCGGAGTGATTCTATCGCGGGCAGGGCGGCTGTATGGATGAAAACGATGGGACGGTTTCGTGGAACGAGATCGTAAATACGTAAACCAAAGAGGAGTGTGGAATGACGCATTTGGGGGAAACGGGATAACAGCGATAACGAGAGTTTTCTATGACCGTCGATTTATCATTCTTCGTCTTTGTGTCTGTGCACAATTTTTTTTTTGTTTCGCCCGACTGTTTTCGTTCGAAAGCGATCGCAACGAAAACAAATAACAGGCCCACGGCTCACTGGACGTCGATGGAAAAAAAATCGGTATTTTACAGTTATCGGTAAAAACGAGGGATGAATGGGGATGAAAAAAGTAATTAATCGCTCAAGTCCGAAGCCTTGCACTGTCGACATACAAAGAATGAAAAATCGCGACGTCCTCGACGCGTTTCTGAGTCAAAATTTATGAAAAATTTCACTTCAAGAAAAATCACTTTAATTTTTTTCGTTTGAGAGAAATTTTAAAATATTATAATGAAACTATGCTTGAAAAATGTTCAATGCGGTCTATAAAAATAGAAGAAGACATTTTTAAAGATAGTTGTTTCGCCAATCGGGTAGGTACGCTTTGACTGGGCAATGCGGTGTACAAAAATGCAAAATAATTTTTTTTAATAAAACTCACCTAGTGGCATTAATGGCAAATATAGTCTCGATCGATCGACGATCGAGGACTCCACTTAGAAGATACTGCAGTGCAATTAGGGCCAAGACGACGCAGGCGAGCGCCTTGTAGAGGTGGGCCCGGTGCCACAGTGCCACGGCTGCGGCCACAGTCATCGCATTCAGAAGACACCATAACTTCCTCCTATCGGTGGAAGAACTCTCCTCCCCCTCCTCCTTGTCCTATCTCGACAAGACAGATTTTAATCCATTTGCTCGTTATCAGGCTCGAGTCGCTTTTCATTTGTATGAATTTATATCCGACTGAGGAAAACGAGATGAATTTATCGCGTCACTTCGTCATCGAAGCTTTCTCTCGCATCTGGCGGGCTTCCGTCGGAGATCTGAAACACAAATAGATATTCGATTTATTTTACGATATTCGCCGAACGATTGTTTTATTTTATCATTTATCATTTACGACTGTTTATTTTGTCATTCCCGACTTAGAAGTTAAACATCCGCAAAAACGAGCAGCACAAAACGCGATCTCGGTGCAAAACGGACCATTGTTGCCCATTTTTGAGCGGAACGGAATAAAAGTCTCATCTTAAATGGCGGAGAGGGCTCCGTTTTGCCCCGGTCTCCCGTTCTATCGGAGATATTTTCTGTATTACATTGAGGCTTCGCTTCGGGACTTTTCACTATCATCTACAGAGTCCGGATAAAGCACAATCCCTCGTGGAGTTTCTCCGCAGGAACACTAGGCCGGATTGTCATTCAGAGAACACAGAGAGCTGAGTAGATTTTCGAGTCCACTATATAATACGGGGTTCCTGTTTGCTACGGTGAAAGCTGGAGCTTCCCGAACAGAGAGACGAGGGCAAAGTTTCGGAGAGGCGAAACATCCGCTCTCCGCCGGGAATCGCCGGACTAGAACACGACTTTGGGTAACGTGGCTATGTCTCGCAGACGAGCAGAGACGGCTTTCTTCCTCTATGCTTTTTACCGTGAGAGGTGAACATTTTGACCGCGCTCATATTTGTTTGCTGCACAACAAATACTTCAGGATAATGATAATAATAATAACAGACATCGACACGATAATAACAACAATAACAGATATCGATACGACAATAATAATTATAATAATAACAACAGGGATCGACAGGATAATAATAATAATAACAGCGATCGACAGAATAATGATAACAATAACAGAGATCGACAGGATAATAATAACAATATTAGAGATCGAAAGGATAATAATAACGATAGCAGAGATCGAAAGGATAATAATAACAATAGCAGAGATCGACTGGATAATAATACCAAAAACAGAGATCGACACAGCTAATCATTTTTTGAAATGTTTTGCATCGTATTATTATTATTGTTGTTATGTAAAGGGTGTTCAGTCTAAAATTTGTACATTGAGCTGTTTTGTTTGTTTCAGAGAGAACATTATCATTCAGATAATTTTATAGAATGTTTTTCGTTTTCCCGTAAAACCAACACTCAGTGCGGTTTATTGACTCTGAACGCGCGATAATAATCAGCAAACAGCATGGAGAGCAACGAATCACAGTGGGAGCATCGAAAGGGTCGTACATTCGACGATCGTTGATTTCCAATTCGTATTCAAATTGTGAACGACATTCGTCGTTGCGCGACTGTGCTGCACACGTACGCGAACGAGCCGTCCCTTCGACCTGCCCGTGCGCACCTCTCGCCCACCGTTCGTTCGATGGATTTCCGATAACTCCTCGGACGCTTTCATTAATATTCCAAACAGGCGTGAATATATATATGTATGTACACACATAGGGAATATACGATGGCGCGACGGAAGGGCGTTACCGCATTGTGTCTTCCTCTGGTGATTTCGAGGATGCTAATCGACCCAGAAAGCGCGTGATGGAAGGAACCGATGCTGGAAGTCACGTCCTGTCAATAGTGGCGGATTAAATGGACACGTAAAATTTTGTAGCTGACGGGAATGAATATCAATTTTTTTGGCGTTTCAGGACACGCGTCCGACGATGCGAAAACTGGAACGCGGCACCCCGTAGTCATCGCTCGACGAGTTAACGTCCGAGTGACCGAGTGACTGATTCGGGGGAGGTCAAGCGCTATGGCGCCGAAGGGCTGACGCCTCAAGACCCGCGACTCGAATTACCCCATCGAAGGCCGGTCGTTAAAGTTACTGCGATATTATCTCCGACCATAGAATGAAATAATTAGGGACTGTAAATAAATCGGGTTATTGGATTCTCGGAAAGTGGCTTCGCGAGGCGACGGAGATGTCCGGAAGATTTGTTTAACGATTTTATTTTTCATCAAATTGTGACATTTTGGAATTATTATCATGTAAAGTGAATCTTTTCAGCACCTGCAATACGCTTGATTTTTTTCAGATTTTTATACCATCGAAAAGTGTTTGCAATTCCCAATCATTTATCTGAAACTTACGCGAAGTGAACAATGTTCGCAGGGACTACATTAATACAGAAGCTATTACACTGCAGGCTCTTGGGCTTGCCTCGTAATTCGTAATGTCAGTCATTTTGGCGAGGTAAATTTGTCCGTTTATCGGGAATTTCAAGTTTTTTTTTACGGTTATTGATCATCGACTCAAGCACCAATTATTAATGATGCGTTCATGCCGTAAATTTGCTCGTGCCAATGCAAACCATCACATTAATATCCGCGCCAAAATCGAAAAAAACATAGTTCTCGATGTTTACAATTAACAATAATTCCGCACCGATGCCGCCGGTAATATCAAATAACCATAGCACACCGTCCACTCGACAGTTTATTATTACAAATTATATTCCCATTTCCGATATCGGCTCCGATCGGCCATCTCGGCTTGTTTATCGAATCGGAGTAAAAAATGGCATTGGCTGTCGAATCTCGAATCGAGATTTCGGGCAAAACGTCATTTTCCAATCATTTTTGGATCGGACAGGGTGACAAAACTGGGCAGAAAACCCTGATGTATCTGATAGGGCGAATTCGGCATCCAAAAATTATTGGATAATGACGTTTTGCCCAAAAACCCCGTTTTGCCCCGTAGCCTCATTTTGCCCCGTTCTACCCTACTGAGGTAAAACGCAATTTTCCAATAACTTTTGGATGGTGGTGGTGAGTAGGGCAAAATGGGGTTGAAAATCCGGATATATCGCTAGGACAAAATGGGCCATTCAAAAATTATTGGAAAATTGAGTTTTGCCCTCATTGTGCCGTTTTTCCCCATTGTCCCATTTCGCCCCGCTCTTCCCTACAGACATCGATATAGTATTCGATGATGCAAAGGCGCCCTTTTTTAGGGAGGAGCCCTCGCTTTTCTCTATTTTCTTCACTCTTTATTTTCTTCATTATTATTTTTTTATTATTATTCATTCTCTTTTTCCTCTCTTCCCTAGCCATTCGCTCCGCCTGCTCCGTTGTTCCGCAAACCTTGCAGCTCTTCGAGGTTCTCGATCCGCGCTGATGCAAGGTGGGGCGAAGCGCGCGGTGGTCGGAGGGGGAGGAAGAGGGTGGGTTTGTACGACCCGCGGGACAACGCCTGGGTGCAGCTGCGCCGGAGGCTAGCCGAGCCACCCCCGACCCGACGCATTGCAGTCTGCCCGACTCCTCGCTCTCCCTCTCGTTCTTCCTCTTCGTCTCCGGCCCTCTTGTCGCAACTTGGCCAAGAAGCCGAAGCTCCGGGGAGTGGCGAGAACTAGGCGAAGAAGCGAGATACCGCGATATACTATACCATTCGTATATGTAGGTTTAATTAACAAAACGACGCGGCTCGGACGAGATTCTGTTGGCAGCACGAGCGGGCTGGAATTCAAGTTGAAGAGCGCAAAGTTTTCGACTCGAGAGACGAGAGAAAATAATTACACTAATTTAGCGATAAACGAGGCGAAATGTCGCGAATAGTTCAATGCCCAATTTGGCCCAATGTTACGTAGTTAGGAGGAACGATGAGTTTCCAGCACTGAAATTTAATTCGGCACTGAAATTCAGCACCGACATTTTTTCAACCAAGTTGAAAAAATTTTTTCACATTGAAAATTAAAAAAAAAAAAATTGAATGTATTATGAACTTAATTTCGTGAAAATTTGTCTAATATTTTCAGAAATTTTTGATAAAAATTGGAAGGTATAAAAGGGCATGTTGAGCATTAAACGGTTTAAAATATATCGGAGCTGATAGATCAATAAATATTTAACTAAATTGTTCCATTATTATATTTGCGTAGACGGACAAGGCCCTTTTTAGAGACTTTTTTTTACATAACATTTTTAATATCCCAATCCATTATAATTAAATCGATAAGATTTTTTCTTTTCTAATATGTTACGAGACATTTGGTATATCGGAAACATACCAAATTGGCATGCGTCGTACCAGTGACAAGGAAGAGATCGAGGAGCACGCCACTTAATTGGTCAAGGCCCGTTGCTCGCTGCGTCAAGTGGAAGTATCAGAGTTCCTCTAATTAAATTAATTTCAGGTATGCATTACGCCGGAGAGTAGTCGAGTGGTCGGTTTTGCCGGTTATAGGCATATATATATACAATATTGCGCGACAGTACGCGACCTAGAAAAAATGTTCCTCAATTACACGAGAGCACGTTTTCTCTTATTTTTTTAATCTTCCCCGTTCAAACAACCGCAGCTTTCGCAAGTAATTGCCGAATAAGAACGAAAAAAAAACCACCTAATCGGTAGATCGCAAGCGAAATTGCATTAAAATTCAGTCAAGGTAGGTGGTGGACGTTAAACGAAAGAGATGAAAAAAAAACTTCGGAGCCTTGAGGGCACGTTCTACAGAGTTAACGCGCGTCATGGAAAACTTTTATCTTTCGTCGCCTTCCAGAAACTGCAATGATCCGCCCTCGGGGAAACCGCCGTGGAACGGCGGAAGACCGTATAACTCGACGAGAGCGTGACACTTCAAATCCCAACTGCGCACCGATGCTCCGCTCAGTTCATCGAATTGCCTTTAGAATTCTCGGAGAAAAGGGGCGCGCATGCGCGTATTCGCAATGGACTCTCCGGAACTACGCGTCCGCGATCATTCAACGTGAAAAAAATTATTCGAAATGCTAAATGTATTTATCCGTATCCGAGAGGAAAATTCGTTGGCGGACAAAATATACAGTAGAACCTCGATTATCCGAACCGGTCGCGACCGAGGCTAGTTCGGATAATCGAAACGCATTGTTTTACATCATTATAACAGGTAGGGGAGAGCGAGGCAAAATAGGGCAACGGGGCAAAACGTCATTTCCAATAATTTTTGGATGCCCCAATTCGCCCTATCGGATACATCAGGCTTTTCTGCCCAGTTTTGCCACCTTGTCCGATCCAAAAAAGGTTGGAAAATTTAGTTTTGCCCAAAAACCCCGTTTTGCCCCGCTCTCCCCTACATATAAACAAGACATACACGAATGAAACAACACTGTATTTCATAAAGTTAAACAGATTATTTTGCCAATATTCCAACATCGAAGTTTTATCTCAAGGATTCTGTTAAATAAAGTGGTTCATTTTTAATTACCGAAACGCAAACTACGCGTTTTCGAGCAACGAAACCTCGAAGCCACTTCGGGATAAGTATTTAAGTCGAGACAAGAGATTTGGTATTAAAACTAAGCTCTGATGCGCGCCCTCCGACTTTGCTGGGGTGAATGAAACTGCTGGGAAAGTCAATAGTGCGAGCGCTGAAAAGGAAAACAGCGCTTCAACACGCTTCAACGATGTACAATATTGCGCGCTAGCGTTAGGATAAACGGAGTTCTACTGTAAAAGGAAAAATAAAAATAAACTAACTGACGAAAAATCTACTGTATGCGAAGATAAGTATCGATCCGTCGAGCCCTCGATGGATCGCCGAACCGGAAGTCGAAAATTTATGCGAATCTTTCGTGATATCGCCGTTAGGCGAAGCCGGAAGTTGACTATAAATTTCGTAGAATAACGTCGGGCCGCAACGCGGCAGTAGCGAGGTCTATACCACAAAATGAGAGTGTACACCATACCGCTTCGCTGTATATCCGTCGACGTCGGCCTTCCTCCTATACTCCGTCTATTCTCTCGTTGTTTGCGAAGCGTCACGTATCTCGAGCACGTAGAATATTTGCCAGCTTGATTTACACTCAGCTATAAATATATATATGCATTAACGCACGCACTATAATACCGGCCTTATGTCCACTGCAGCCTATACAAACATTGACGGTTGAAGGTGTGTACGTTTTCGGAACGAAGATATCCACTCTATGGCTTTCCTCAGATAGTAAAAAAAATCTCGAGACTTTCGATAATGGGCATGATGAACCCTTGTCCGACCATAGATACTTTTTCTACTCCCGCGTTTTTCCGACATCAACGCGATATACTTATTTGTATGGCAAGGGCGTAAAAAGGGAGTTTTTGTCGAGTGTGAAAATACCACACGAGTCAGGACTCCTTTTTCTAGGCCAATGCCATTCACGTAATTTCTCCTAACAAATTCACGAAAATCACGCTTCGCGTTTTTGGGAAGTGTGCGCAGTAAGGCACTTTCCCGCACTAGTGCGGAAAAAGACCATATTGCGTTTGTAGGCGTGCGCAGTATTTTTCACACACGCGATGCGAAATAGTGCCTTTCTTCGCACACTTCACAGTAACGGAAAGCGGAAAGTGTGCATGCGTTAGGAAATAGTACATTACGATACTAGGGCGAAAAAAGTTTTTCTGACGAGTGTGAGTTTGCAGCACGAACCGAAGGCGAGTGTTGCAATCACACGAGTTTAGAAAACGTTTTTTGTACAAAATTTTATTTCATAAGGTGTGAAAATTGGGATTTTACGCACGCGATGCGCAAAACCGCTACTTTTCCCACCGAGTAATATAAAAACTTTTACATACATTATCTCGATTAAATTGGCCGCAAAAACGGCGACATATTAATATATGCTGTATCATATAATTATATTAAATGCGCGAGGAGTGTATATCGAGGCCACGGGGTTTCTTATAGGAATTCCCGGAGATAATAACTCGGTACGTAGGAGGAGCGTAGTTATGCCGAGACCGTGGGAGCGAAGGAGGCACCTCCTGGGGATATTTGGCATAGCTGGAAAGTCGACGTACTCGGTGGAACGCAAAGGGATGTTTCGTACTCCGCTCGCTATATAGTATATATTATTCCATCTATTTCTGGACTACATTGGATTGATTAATTAATTCCGATTGCGAAACGGAGTAATTTTTCACGAACCAAAGAATTTTTCTTCGTAGCAGCTCTCTTACAATGTAAAAAAATTCTGTATAAAATTTATACGCAGTAGATCAATCTTTCACACATAAACTGATCAATTGACCTTAATATAGTAAAATTACATTTTATTACATAATTACAAAAATATCGAAAAAAACGAGATAAAATTAGTGCTTGCTATATAAAATCGAGTTTTAAAAGGAAAATAATTGATATACCGAACAATTAATATTACCTAATATTTTTTTATATTAATTGTGCTAAAATCCTTAACAGCGTAACATTTTTAATACCGCCCGACCGAGCTTGCGGCTGACGACTCGTTGACTTCGATCACTCATTCTGCTCCATCCTCTCTCGCTTTTGCTGTGAGAGCTCATATCCGAATTTGGGACACGCTGAGAGCAAAGAGGAGCTCGATTGTGAGGGAGAAAAAAAGGGGAAACGAGGTAGTCTTTTGTGGACACGCTCGACGAGTTGATATCACGGCAGGTGCCGGATAGTCCTCTGGCGTCATCGCACCGAATTCGCAATTGCAGATTCCTGCGCTGTGTGCCGCGGTCGTGACTCCTGTACGTGCCCGGTGTTGCATCGGTCAGTGCATCGCGGCGTTTCAACCACGTCGACGTTTGAAATAAGAGAGAAAGGACAAAGAAAAAAAAAAAGAAACAAAAAACAACGATACGTGCGGAGTGCGGCTGTGAATTCGTATAGGGAAGCTTCCGCGCGTTATTTTTCACGTTCGCGAGGTTGTGCGGTGCGTTTCGGTGGCTCTCGCTTTCGGAACACATTCAGCGAGACCGCGACGGTGAAGGAGGCGATTCATGAATAATTCATCGAAAGCGGGAGACGAGCGCGGAGAAAAGCACACGAGGAAACGATGCCTGCACGTCAACTGTACATATAAGTAAACGAAAATTCTAGTTTACGCCGCTGGCTTTCCGCTCGACTAGGCAACTCATCTACTCTCCCGATTTTGTTGAAATTCCCGGTAAAATTGATGCGCCCCGTTAAAGTCACGCATCAGATTGATTTTCGGTGCTTCGGTTCGCTCGTACGACACGAACGGTCGGCGCGAACAAGAAAAAGCATTCATTTCCGCTCTTTATTGGAAAATGTTCGTACTTCCTTTATTTGACATTTTTTTCACGCGAATGCATTTTTTGTTTTACATTAATTTGCAAATTTATTCATGGTGGCCGTTTTTTCCCCGGAAAAAATTCCCTGACTTTTCCCTGACGAATTACAACATTTTCCTGACCAAACTTCTAACGACTCCTAATAAAAAAAAAATCATGCAAATTAAAATGCTTCATTATTGTATTAATGTTTAATGTTTAATTGTATATATACATATTTTTTCAAAATTTTCCTTTTGTTTTTTGAAGGCCCCCTTTTATGTACGTCTTATTTATTCATACAAGATTCGGCAACAATTTACTTTTTCCCTGACCAATTTTGAAATTCCCGGACTTTTCCCGGTTTTCCCTGAACGCGGCCACCATGTTATTTTCATGATAAATATTCTTGCAACAATTGTGAGAGAAACTAAAATCTTTTGTTGACGGGAGAGTTAAAAGCGTCCATTTCTACACCAGCTGATTATAAAGTCACTCGGGAAATACGAGAATTGTATTCGTAAAAAAAAAAAAAAACAGTCATTCCTTTTCACGTCTGACGCTTGTCTGTCTTTCTGCCTTCCGAATGCACGTTTAGCGCCGATGGCACAAATGTATTGCAGTCGGAGGTTGTTGCGCAATTCCGAAGAGCGAGTCACAGTCTTGCTTCCGTTTTCCATTAACTCCTCCAATCTGAAAGGTGAGCGCCAGTGAATCCGTTCCGCCTTTATTCTCACACGCACGTAGCCTTATCCAGTCAAAGCCTCGACTCCTTTTCCTCCCCCCGTCCGCACCCATCGCAACTAAATATTCAACAATAGACCAGCGCTCTGCCCCGTCCTTTCATCGACGGATACATTATCACTGCGAAGATATTGGAAACGAATCTTCAAAAAAAAGGGAGACAACATTTTCTGCTTGCATAGATTTCCCGCGATGAAAGACGGACCGCCTAGATGAAAATTTGTGTGCGCAAGTTCGAAGAGAAAGAGGTGAATTGTGACTGAAAAGTGTCGAGGGGAAGTGTTCGTCAGAATACATTCTTCATCCACAGCCGAGCTTGTAGGAGGGTCGCGAGTTGTGTATGCCGTAGCCTTAATTAGTCGTCGAGTCTCGGGTCTGGAATCCCCCCTCGCCCAACCACCTTTTTCCCCTCTCGACGCGCGAAGATGTACACTTTAAAAAGTGTAGTCACGTAGGCAAGAGATCGCCGGAGGCCCGGAAACCACCCTGCGCGCGGCAGACTCGACAGACCACCAACACCGAATGCAAATACGGATGAAAAAGGAGCTTCGCGCCCTGGCGCGTCGAGAGACCTTAATTCTTACGGGAGGTAATTATTAAACCGAGAAAAACTAGTCTTTTTGTAAATTATTGACTCGCGAATTACAATTTCTTTTCTTACACTGTCTTGGGCAGGAGAAACTGGAGTATTTCCAGAGATGGGAGGGAGTATAAAAATAATTGATTAAATGTTGACATATTCCGCATATTGGGCACAAGCGGGTAAGTCCTGAATTGGAGAGAATAAGAAAAAAAATGCTCGCGGTGGTTCTGGCGCGCCGAGAGACCTTTATTCTTACGAGAGGCAATTATTAAGCCGACAAAAATTAATCTTTTTTTTTGTGAATTATTGACTCTCGAATTAAAACTTCCTTTTTTATCATCTTGGGCAGGAGAAACTGAAGTTTTCCCAGAAATGGGACGGAGTAAAAAATTAATTTCTTAAAGCGGGTAACTCCTGAATTGGAGAGAATAAGAAAAAAATGCTCGCGGTGGTTCTGGCGCGGCAAGTAACCTTAATTCGTACGATTGGTAATTATGAAACCGAGAACAACTAGTCTTCTTTTTGTGAATCATTGACTCGAATAAGAACTTCGTTTCTCACCGTCTTGGAGTTTTCCCACAAATGAGAAGAAGTAAAAAATTAATTTTTTAAATATGGACATGTAATATTGCACATACTGGGCTCAAGCGGATATCTCCTGAATCGGAAAGGACTAAAAAAAGAAAAAATTCTCGCTGTGCTTCTGGCGTGCCCAATAACCTTAATTCTTATGAGGAATAATTATGAAACCGAGAATAACTAGTCTTCCTTTTGTGAAATATTGACTCGAATAAAAACTTCGTTTCTCACCGTCTTGGGTAGGAATTTCTAGAGTTTTGCCAAAAATGGGAGTGAGTAAAAAATTAATTTTTTAGATATGGACATATTGCACACATTGTGCACAAGCGCGTGACTCCTGAATCCGAGCAAATAAATTTTTTTTAAATTACTTCTCGCGGACATTCTGGTGAGATTGCGAGATAACCCCTTTTGGCGCGTATTACAATTTTGCCCCGAATGATTACTAACGCAATAGATTTCTCTTTTTCTTTCAGTAAACGCCGTTACATCGTAAAGCGAGAGCTTTACCATCCAAGCTCTCCTCCCCTGCAATCTTCCCTGCGAGCCTCTCGTTCGATCCGGTCGCTATCCATCAGTCGGCAAATTTCGAAGCCGTCCGAGAAGAGGTTAAAGAGGAGAAGACCGTCGAACGCCCGTGCGAGAAAGTTCTCGCGGACTGTCGCGGAAGCGAGAAGAATGGACGGGTAACGAGAGAGGATGAGAGGCGGAGGAGAAGTCGCAAGACAGAAAGGCAAGGATATTGCGAAGCGTCGGTGCTCGCGGGTCCGGAGAGCGGGAGGATCGATAGCCATCGTCATGGCGACCATCGCATAAACTAGTCCTTCCCATCGGACTCTCTTTCCAGCTGTACCCTTTTTTTTGTGTACATCAATGATTTATCACTCGAGCGTTTATCGTTCCACGCTAAAAGTTTAATTGTTTTTTTTTATCATTCGTTACAGGCGAATTGATACCGAGCGGCGAAGAGGGTCGAGGGAGAAAACTTGAGAAAAAGTCGTGAGACATAAACTGTGAGCGAGGGTCGCCGAAGAGTAAAGATGAGGGAGATGATGTAATCTCTCGGGCGAGGCTCCGAAGCACGTTCTTACGATGCTAGTAAGATGCTGGGGTCTCAATAGTAGCTGCATATAGAATATCTTAATACCTATATATATATATATATATATATATATATATATATATATATATATGTATGCGGATATATATATATATACAGCAGTGTTCTCTTCGTCCGGGCCGCGATTCTCTTCCTCGTACCGACAAATCCCGTCTAGCAGCGTCGAAACATCGACATTCTCCGGTTTTGCCTCTGGCCTCTGGCGGATGCTTCCGCGCTTTCGCGAGCTACCGGCAAGGAAATCGAAAAGTTTTAAGCCGACGTGTATGACGGGGGATTCACGGTAGTACGGCCAGAATTTCTGAGCCCTCGAGGGGAAAGACCGAGAGCAACGCGAGCGATAGAGAGAGGGCGAAAGAGGGACCGGAAGTGAGGAGGAGAGAAAGAGGCGGTATTAGGACGGCTGCGGTGCAGATGGAAGTGGCGGACCGCTGATAAGCAGAAACTCGAAGGATTCGTCTCGTAGGAAACCGGAGCTGTAAACCGTACATCCAAATCACGGTAATACATAGCAGTAATAAAAGGGTATTTATCGACAATAACAGTTCCATACAATCCCCGATGCAGCTCTCTATTTGTTGATAAGTCGCTTTTAATAACATTGCAAATGCAATGTTAATTTAATAACATTGCCAATAATTCAGCCCGGTAATAAATATTTTTATAATTTTTGTATGTTTCATCGTATGCCCTCTCGGGTTTTTACGTAACCCGTCCCTTTCCTCCCCTATCGCTCCCTACTTGCAATTCGCTAAGCTACCTAACTTCCAGTGCGTCCGCAGCCGATTCAGCTACACTGTACCGCATTTGCCGAGAACACGGGGAAACTGCGGCAAACCCGTGTCGGTACAGACGGCCCTATATTTTTCTGATTCCCCGATGTTTTAACATCAAGAACTCAGAAAAACTGGCATGCCGCTCAACATTTGATGTGCAAGCCAGTGTGGGGCTAAGCGGTCACCCATCCATCTACTGGACGCAAGCAAAGCTGCTTGACTCGAGAGACCGCCGAAGCCGCACACCGACCGCGCACCTAACGCTGTCGATAATGTTAATTTAATAATATTGCCAATAATTCAGCCCGGTAATATATATTTTTATAATTTTTTTTTCTGACTTCCTGAATAAGGTGAAAGAAAGGACTGTATTCTAAGCGGTGGCTCGAGAGAATTTCGCTCGTGCAGTGGTTAGAGCTCGACGTGGCGAGGATGAGATATATATACTTTGGTGCACGATCGACCGATAACTTCCTCGTGGGGATTCCACGAGTCTCCGCGGTGGCTAAGAGAAAGAGAGTCACGACGACGAGAACGACTCAATAAACGTTGCCGAAGTAAGAGATCCGGGAGTTACTCACTACGTTGGATAACTTCCCCGGCTATTGACTTTTCCGCGTCTCACTCGGTCTCCTCGCCAGTTACCGTGGAACTTTCGATGGGAGATCGGTACACCGAGACGGGCGACTCTATCGGTTCCGAGTATCAAAAGACTTATTCAACCCCCGGTGGGGTTTCTTCGTTGAATACTGTCGGGTATGTAACAGCGATACGAGCGATACGAGAGAAAACCGCCGCTGTTATCCGAGTCACACACGGCGCTTTATGGCTCGAGGCACGGCCCGAACTCGCGTCTCGGGACGATGAGGAGAATGAGAAAATAAAGACGATGAACAATGGTGAGACGAAGCGGCAGTCGGACTTCAAGGCTTTTTCGTAGATTGATTCCAGGCGGAGGAGAAGTAGGAGGTCAGGCGATCCCATGGCTAACCGGGCCCCCGGGTTAATAATCAATCTTACATGGGACCATTATTGTACCTCGCGACGGCGAGCTCTGGGGCGCACAATAGAGACGCGAAAGGCTCGCGGGCGATTGCGGCTCGGACGCGCGTCGATCTCCGCGAAGTATCGCACCTCGGACGCGCGTCGATTTCTGCGAAGTATCGCAGGACGAGTGATGAGCGAAGACAACAAAATCTGGGTCGGTAGAAAAAAAAAAAAAATAGCGAAGAACGGTGAAAAATTATTGATTTCTCCAGTTTACTGCACAGTATAGAAAAATCGTATGAAATTTAATTCACTAGTTGTGCTGGAAGTTTTTATGCATTAACTGGTATATCGAATTTCATGTACAATTGTGATGAAAAAATAACTTACATTATATTGACTTTAAAATCACTTTACATTCATTTCACTGTAAACATCCATTAATTTTTCATCACATTTGTACATTAAATTGAATGTACCAGTTTTTGTATAAAAACTTCCAGAACGATGCATTGAATTTACAAACTGGGTTGATCCATTAATTAGTAACGTGTTAATTAGAGTTGGTAACAGAAACATTTGTGGCCCAATCAGATTTATCACCCAGGGCATATTTTACTGTGCAGCAAACTATGTTTATCTGACACTAATGGACTATATCGTCTCCCAAAAAAAAGTGAGATTCTCAAGAATTAGTAATCGAAAAATTAAATTCCTAATAACTCGTTTGCGTGTTTTCATCTTACGTTGGAGTAAAAAAATATCTTTGAAATTGGAGTGATGAAAAAAAAAAAATTAAATGTAGGCCGAGCTTCCCGAAATACGATGAGAGGCAGCGCGCGAACTAGCCGGAACTTGAATTTAGCATTCCGAGAATTAGGATGACTAAGTGGCTCGGAGAGAAGCATGAGATACGAGAGAACGACGAAGCAGTTGTAAACTGCTGTCGAATTAGTTGCGTCGTCTTCGTTCGCTCAACTCGTCCACTTTGCCCGGCGAATCTACATAAGTAGAAACAGATCGAATTGATTGGACGCAACACAAAAAAAAAATTAACAAACGCGCCCAACACGAGAAAGCCTGGTCGAGAGAATCGCACCATACAAAACATCCGGAGCTCGTTGAGAGAAGCTGAGCGTCGTCGAGATGTGCATCGGAGCCGGCGCGCAGCGAGATAAAACGCAAGGTCCCTCTATCAGACACCTGCGAGCGATATTTAATGAAGCACGAAGAATGCTCCGTCGGATGGCCTTCTTATTTCGCCACCGTACCAAGAAATAAACCGGCACAAAAAAAAGTCCAAAATAAAATACAAAAATAATCGCTAAGGCGATACATTTAAAAATAATTAGTGGCGATTGCCTCTGACGGTCGTGACTTTCGTCTCTTCGAACAGGCCGCCCAAGCTAAACATTGAACGAAAAAGTTTCGTCGCGTCTCATTTCATCGCGATATCCGAGCGACAGGTTTGCATCGTTAAACATCACTTGCGTGCGCATCGCCGTGCGGCTTAATGGTTACGTGTGTTTTATCCGTAACACGATTCCCGTTTGCGCACGGAGTCGGCGAAACGAGTATTAAACACGTGCGCCACGGGGTCAGCTGGCAGTGCGACTATGACGACGTTAATGTAGCCCGAGTTACGCAACGAATCAACGTTACACAGTCAAACCACACGAGGTCCTCGTGCTCCGGGTGCATAAATCACCGGTTTCATTCATAAACTCGTCACTCGATCAATGGTTCGAGCTTTGTGCCATGACCCTTCCCCCCCACCCCCGGGTTAACGTTCATAATATTGTGTATACGAAATACACAACACGTTGTATCAATATAGGTACGGTACACACAAGCTGACCGTTGCTACTTGAACGCGTGTTATCGTTACCGCGCCTATAATAACGCTGTAATTTCACTCGTGACCTGAATGAAGCTCCTTTTTTTACCCTCGTGGGAGCCGCGAGGAGAACGGGAAGGGAAACACGAACTGGCCGAGGCTGCCGGCTCGAGAGACCTTTTCCGCAGTAAATCTTCCGGTCTCCGCTCGAGCTCCCTCCTCGAGCTTGCAGCGTTCGATGCTACTGTGCTGCGACGAATGGCCGTACTGATTTTGCTGCTTTTGCCTTTTCGTTTTACATTTTTTTTTAACTTTCAACCCAGATACCGCTTACGCTGCTCGTCCCCGAGATTTATAACCCGGACGGGCGGGGAGCAAGGAGGAAATCGGCTTTTCTGTTTACTCTCGATGTGCGCTCACGCTGCCGCCCGAACAAACGGGTGTTTGTTTTTAGTTTTTTCTCAGCACGAAGAGAAATACAGGGAAATGTTGTATCGATGCTTTTTTGATCGGGCGAAGTTCTTGCTGGCAATGCGGTGATTATTGCGATCAAAGAAATTGGGGAACAAGTGACGAATGTAGGTCGAAATATGTACAAGTTATTTACGAGCTGATAGGGGTGGGCCATATTCACCACATTCACTTTATGTAATGTCCAGCGCCGGTTAATTGCATTGGCTATAAAATTGCACGCAATGAAAAATACCCGGCTCAAGTGAAGGAAAAAAAGACTATCGAGTCTTTTTTTCCTTCACTTGACACACTTTTACTGTAGCTACTTGCTATAATTTTTTTTAAAAGAGACGTTTCGTTAACGACCCGTTAAATCTGTTTAATGGACTTCGAGGTGTCCGGCGACCCTTTTTTTTAATTATTTTTTTACGTTTTTTTCCATGCTCCGTGTCATTAAAGTGTCGCAATATCTTTATTAAAGCGCGTAATAACTAGCGTCGAGAACAGATGCTCCACTCTGTCGGTTCACTGCATCGACGACAGCGACGACGACCAGAGGTGCGCAGCGCAGGCGAGGCACCGGTGCGACTCGGTGACACGCGATAAGAAAATCGAGCGCACTCTCAAATAGTATTATAACTCGACAATCGTTCGCGAGCGGGAGAGTCTCGTTAAAGCCTTGGGTGATAAAGCTCTCGGCGCGCGCGTCGGTCGAGGTAATTTAATTTCGCCATTACCGCGAGGTCCGACACGGCACAGTCGCCACTTCGTCTCCCTCTCGGTCCCCTATTACCGATGGGGCAAGGAAAAAAAATATGAAACAAAAAACGTCACGTTTTTAGTTTTAATAATCTGCCGGAAACTTTTTACCTCGCGTTCGTCGGTAAAGCGGAAATTATGGTAAAAAACTTGGGTTAATATATATATATTTTTTACCCGCGAAGAGAGTTCCGGAGGTGTGGTAGAAATCGACTGAGTTCTCGGGGAATGTTATAGAACGACATCGCGAAGAACGGCGCAAAACAGACCCAAGCCCTGCATTTGACCTGAGGATTTTTTTTATGTCCAGTAAAAAGTTTGTAACACTGGTTCATCTTGCCCCGCTATGAGGTAAACGACCCAGTTTGTGACACTTTTGGAGCAGCTGTGTGGGTTTCCTATTAATTACGAACACGTCATTGTCAAAATGAAAATAAACTGTCTCAAACCGTGCATTAAAACCTCCTGAATTAAATTCATCTATCATAATTATCGGGAATTTTTATAATAATATTGATTTAATAATGCTTGTCTACTGCCGGGGTTTCCGACACTATGGACTCATGTCCGAGGTTTTGACACTCGCGTGTACCCGGTTTCTGACACTCACGTAGCAGTTACTTATACAGTGTCTGAAACTTCGCAACGTCAATTGAAACGGATGTAATTCCATTTCTTATGTAATATTAGTGTCAAATTTCAGGTACAAACAATGAAAAAGATTTTATTGGCTTAAAGGTATTACAATTTCATTAAATGTGTGGAAAATCGAGGGTCAAAAACTGGGTCATAACCTTGATTATGTGACGGACTTGTTAACCCCGCAGATGTAACGAAACAACTGAACATAAGTAGGAATTCTTTCTTCGCATCAATAAAGTCGTCCTTGCTGAACATTGTGATATAAGTTTCATGTGATTGAATAGTTACTTGAGATTGAAAACGCACTATTCTGAAACTGCCGAAGCTAGTGAGCTCCGTCTATAAATGGTCTTCCGGAATGACTGAACTGCAAGTCGGACCTTTCGGGAATAAATTTAATTACTAAACATTTAATTCAAAAACTGTGCGTCTCGGCAAATTAAACAACATTTAATGCTTTTCAATTTACTAATCTAGTTAATTTCTTACAAAAACTGACTTTACAGCAAACAAAAATGTGCCGTCGGGGTCATAAACTGGGACAGGGTCACAAACTGGACCGTTCACCTTACCACTTCTACTTCGGCGACCTAATTTTTCGCGAACAACGATCTGATACTTCAGCTTTTAGTACGATGGATTTTAATCCTTTCCGTATGTGGAGCGGGAAGGAATAAGATAAGATCGTTTCGTAGAATTTTCTACACGTGCGACGGTTCGCCCGACACGGATTATTAAATGCCACGGTAGGCAGGACTACTGAAATTCGCGCCGAAAAAAAACGACTTGAGATGATATGACGAACAGTCGCGTCCAATTTCTCGGTCGAAAGACCGAAAATCGTTTTTAAGGCCGTAACGCCCGGTCGTTGGCGCGGGAGACCATTAGGACCCTCCGCGAGTGCCGACAGATTGGATTAACTTATTGCCGAGACATGTAGTTACCGTGCAGCGGAGCACCGTGTAACTCTATACGCGAATTTGCAACAGTAGTTGCACACGAGTTCCCGCCAACAAGTTTCCGCAGTGCACGAGAAACAATTTCTGATACTCGGAACATACTCCGCTCAACATTCGCAACGAGCGACGAGCGCTACTCGTGTCTGATACGTCGAAAATTGAAAATTGACGAGAGTGAACACGATGGCTTCGCGAAACAACCCACAACAGCGAGAGCTCTACGCTCTACCTCGTACAGTCTCGAAACAATAGTCTCCAAAACTTCCTCAATGACGTTATTACTTCATCCTTGACGAGAGCTCCGGATCTCAATTATACCCTCAGATTTAGTAGATCCTCCGATTCGGTGAGCGTCTGTGACGTTGGACGAAGACGCGAAAGACAGCTTGAAGAATTCTTCTCTTCTTTTTTGTTATCATCTCACTTTGTAATAATTGTGTTCGAACTTTCTTAATGACTTTATAACTCGGAGTTGCATTATCAATACTGCCGAGAACACTAAGACTTCTATATCAGTTTTAACATTATAATTACTTTTTCTGTCGGGTTCAACAAAAGACACGATGAATGAGAGATTGGCTCGGTATTACTTATTTGGCTCGGTGTTGAACTTTAATTGATTGACAGTAAACAAGGCTTAACTGGTCATCATCTTTCATAATTGTTCAAGCCTTTTTTCGTCAGATTTTGTCATTCTCTCATGTCTGAAAGTGTGACAATTGTAATAGGGGACAGCGGGGCAAAACGGGACAGCGGGGGTAAAACTCAATTTTCCAATAATTTTTGGATGTTCCATTTTATCCTAGCGATACATCCGGATTTTCAACACCGCTTTGACCCACTCATCATCACCGCCACCATCTAAAAGTTGTTGGAAAATTGCGTTTTGTCTCATTATCCCGTTTTGTCCCGCTATGCCATTTTGCCCCGCCCTCGCCTACGAAAGAACCATCCAAATGTGTAAATCGCCCCGAATACCTAAAATCCCTCCATCAGCTAAAACGATAAAATTACACTCGATCCTTCTGCTTTAAGGCATGCAACGCGCAAAGTCAATACTAATCTTGACATCGCCGCCCAATCCTTTAAAATCTGCCCGACCGATAATATCCACCAGCCAGCTCACTCACTCTTCCCCACAGGATTATAACTACTGTTCAGCGCACACCAAAACAAAAAATCCTGACCTCGGACACTGCATTTTCTCACCGCACGAGAGACTTCCCTTTCGCAACTACTTCGCGCTGATAAATATGTATATACACATATATCTATGTACTATAACGTGGCGCAACCCTCCTCGTGTCTGGTGTTGGGTATTCGCCGCTTCCCACACTTCCGTTCTATCATATATTTTTGCCTCGCTCCCGGCCCCCTCGCGCGACTCTGTTTTCCTTCGTTCAGAGAAGAAGGTCTCTGAAGGGCCGCCGCCAAGGCTCGTGCAACTACCGTGGACGATACTCGGGCACGCAATCTACATAACTCGTTCCCTTCCATAGATCGCCGGGCGTAACTACTCGGTGCATAGAGACGAGAGTGTGCGAGGGCCGCTCGTGGGGGAGGGCATTAAAGTGCTGCATTCGCACGAGATCGACCGTCCAAAAAGGAGAGATTAAAAAAAAAAAGAAAAACACAACCTCGTGGCATCCTGTCGAGATACCGGAGGCTCACCGGCTTGCATTATATCCTGACTCGCCTTAGTTAAAGCGGCATATTTTATTTCATGGAAATTTCTCGAGAAAAACCTTGAAGCTTAGTTCACACGTTTCCGAGTGTCGAGCGAATGCTAATTTTTTTCCCTATTCTTCTTTTTTTCTTTGCGTCCAAGTGCGTGCGCGACACGCTTCGTCGCGCCGATTTATCATCATCATTACTATTATTGTTCGAGCACCGTTAACGGTGGGTAGCAATTTAATATGAAATATTCATCGGGTAGACAAAGTCGGATAATTCGTAATAATAGAGTCGAAATCGTTGAAAGCTATTTGCTGTTACTTTTTTTTTATGACAAGTCGAAAAATTCTTGGAGCTAGACTGGTATGTTTGCAATGGCTTCGGTGATACGTTAAAGATACTTGTTATCGGTGGCAGTCGGAAAAAAAGTGAAATACAATCTATCCAACGTACGAGTATAGTCGCGTTTGCCCAGAGCTGACCCGTTCTTTTCTGCGGATTCGACGATGGAGAAGTCAAATACTTTTTTTTTAAGAAAAGGGATGAGGAAACCCAGCACACAGACTCAATTTCGTTTTCAAACTCACGGCAGCAGCAGCTCGAGACGTATTTCCATCTCCACGATCTCGCGGGCTCGGAGCTGCGGAATAAAGGATTTTTTTTCAACCGGGAAAGAGATAAAGAGACCGTATAGGAATAAGGGGTAAAAGCGAAGCCCTCAGCCGGGAGACTTATGCAGCAGGCATTAAGTGAAGTCCCAGCAGGCACCTGAAAGGACTTCTCTGCATCGGAAACTCGTCACCTGCAAATTTCGGAGATTGGAGAATATCGGTTCTCACTTCGCTACCACGTCCAACTCACCGACTATTTTGTATGCGAAAAATTTACTCCTTGGTTATCGACCAATTAAAACCGATCCGCATCCGCACGACGATAGTTTTTGTCTTTACCGTTTGAAAGGAAAATAATTAATTTTTAAAAATTTCATTTTCACGCATAATAATATCGTGACAAATTACGATGTTGTTACGTGAAAATAAAATAAAAATAAATAAGTGATTTTCCTTTCAAACGGTAATGACAAAAATTATCGGAAAATAATTGATTTTTAAAAATTTCATTTTCACATATAATAATATCGCGACAAATCACGATGTTATTACGTGACAATAAAATAAAAATAAATAAGTGATTTTCCTTTCAGACGGTAATGACAAAAATTATCGTCGTGCGGATGCGGATTATTTCGCGCGAGTTTAATGGACACGATTGCAAACAAATTGGGCGGTCGGGTCTCGTTATATCCCGAAAGCCCGGAAATGCCCGAGAGCTCCGCGTACCAATTAAGCCTAGCGAATGCGTCACTTGGTCTGCCTCGAGGCAACGAATTCACGCTTAATTAGGCTCGCATCCAGGTCGCCCGCGTTACCGAACCGTGCACTAAATTTACTCGGCTATGACACGAATACCAACGAACGAATAAAAAATCCCAATGTTTCGATACTATTCTACATTTTCTTTCTTTCTTTTTTTTTAACAAGCAAAAAATCAACATTCTGTCTATATGACTGCTTTGTGTCACATGCGAACAATTCGAGTCATATGTGGAATTTACTCCACAGCGACGCAAATACCAAACGAAAAAAAAAATATACCAACATTTCTATATTATTCTCGAATCATATTACATTTTTTATTTTTATTTTTCTCAAGCAAACAAACGTAGTCTCGGGTCGTATGACCACTGCATGTGTCACGTGTGAAAAAATTGTTCGCCACACTTTTGCTTCTAAATTCGATTTGTAACCACAGGTGCTTCGCGGACCTCGAGCAAAGCTCCATCGATATGTCAGCCGGCGATACAGTGATAATAATAATGAATGCCGACGAAATCGAATAAACCAGTGCTACGATGTAAAACTCCCGCAAGACACAACCAACATCCGTTATGTAGCAGAATCGCACTGCGACGACCGAGTTCTTTCGCTCGCGCTTCCTCTCAGAATGACAAAAAAAAAAAGGAAAAAAAACGGTACATTATTATCACGCAAAAGCGTAAAATTCCAAGACACAACGTCATCGCCGCAACAGTGAATTGTTAACCGGCGTCGCTGCATAATGCACGCAATCTCCATTATTTCGTATGATAATGTTAACCCAACCGTACGCCGAGATATAAGTCTGATTTTTTTTCCATTTCAATTACGTACATCCACGTAGGTGAAAACGTCTGCGAATTTTTTCAGTACTCCGCACCGCGAATAATAATAACGATACGAGGACGGCAAATGATATTGCGGGAGGAAATAAAACGGGCACGTGTTTTTGCGTTGAAACGAGATTGAAATATTTCCCGAGAGCGTACAGCTCGCGTAAGTGCAGTCTCTACGTGGAGTGTTACGCAGACGCTTTGCAACTGTTTCTTTATACAAGATCGCGGAGAAAGAAGAGCGAGACGGTGAGCGAGGAGCTAGAGCGATTTCGCCCGAAATTGAAATAGCAGGTATATATATATAGGTATAGATATGGATAAATGTGCCTTACACAGACGCTCGTGTATAGTTTTAGGCAATCGGAACAGCCACAAAAATAATTTATTTAACGGCCACCGTTTATTTGGTTTAAGTAAAATATTTATTTGATTTAAGTACAACTATTCACTTCAGTTAAATAAATATTTAATTAAATCAAGTAATTATTTTACTTAAACCCAATAAACGGTGGCGGTCAAATAAGTTATTATTCTGGGTGTGTGAAGCAACTCAATTAAAAATTGTCATTATATTACAAAAAAAGATATCGCGAAAAGTCATTCTGCAAATGAAAATGATGCTTGCTTTTTGTTGTTAAATAATTGTAACTGTGAAGGTCGGATGTTTTTTTGTCCTACTGAAAGCAACAAATAAATAAAAATCGGTGCCAGAGGCGAAACGAATAATACTACCGGTGTTTGGGAATTTCAAAAAAAATTCTGAAGCATAAAATCCAAACAGCCGCTTGCAAACTAATCCATTCGACGCAAGGGGATTTCAGCGAGTGGATTTGCGGAGAACCAAAACCCCTCGCGCATCGAACTAATTTTATTCCTTTTTGTAAAAAAATATTTTTAGTGCTTCAAACTTTGAGTAAAAAAAAAAATGAAAAAAGCCTCGAGAGTAGAGACGACGGCGGATTGTTCTAATTTGATTAAACTGACTCGCCGCAGCCCGACGCATTTCCAACGATCCTCTTGCTCGCTTTCGTTCGCGACGGCGGAAATATACGCTGAAACTGCCTTCTCTTCCCTTTTCCTAGCCTCGTCGTATCAATTTCAATTAAACCTTTCTCTGGTCCGGCCTCCCCCGTCTGTCCCTGTGTGGACGTGCGCACGCGCACACATACGATCACACACACACGTGCACCCATTTGTTTCCCGCTAGGGTTAACCGGAGCTCGATTTCAGGGTGAAAGCGTCGAGGGAGGCTTCAACCTCGGCTCGTTTTCGCAAGAAACCTACCTCATCGTGAGGATAGTTACGCCGGTCCGCCCGCCGGTCTTCCCCCGCGATCCCCGAATTTCGAAGCTCCGACGCCATAAATTATCACTCACGGTATCTTCGGGTGATTTACGAGAAGTCCGGGAGCGGCAACAGAGCTCGTCCCGCTCATTGGAAGCGACGCGGAGCTTTACCGGATTTCACGGTATGTGTGCGCACCTCCCCCGTCCTGGATCCACCGGGTTCTCGCACGATCCTTTACAGCGTCGAAACTTTTTCCTCGACTCTCCGTCCGGCGTGCAATTCCGCTTTGCCTTTGACCTCGTGCGAGGAAACTCGCTATACCGGTTCTCATGTTCGTCGAGGAAATAGAATCAAGAAAAACGCCACCGTCGCTATCTAGGAAAAATACGAAATCCGATAAAACGAACTACTCGCATATACGTCTGCACCGCTAAAAATGATTTATTTGATCCGGCGGACGCGCTCGCCCCCTTATCAAACACATAGTCAAAGTACGCGAGTGCCTTTGAAGGTCGAACACGTCGTATGTGCGACTCTCAATGATTTATCTATTTTCTTGGACGTCACGCTCTAACTTATTGATCCGGAAAATACCGACAAAAAATACTTAGCGACCCGCTGGTTTTATCAGAAATATCCTGAGCTCTGCGATCCACGATATTGATCTTTTCGCGGCCATGCAACGGGTGCAATAATATTATTAAGTTAGGCAATTTTTTCCATACTGTCGTTATGCACTTTGGAAAAAAAGGTGCAAAGCAATGTTCGTCAAATTTAATATCAAACATTGTACTTTGTTAGTCCAGCCCCGTGGAAAACTTCAGCTCGATACTTTCATGTTTACTCGAAGTAGACCGTTTTTTAGCAATTTAAAAAGAAAATAAAAATTCCATGAAATCTGATCGCTCGGATAGATTTCGGCCGAATTCCATACCAAAGGTCTTTGAATACATGCAGTATCATGAAGCTTTAGGACGATAGTTCAAAATTTACACAAGTTTGAGCTACCACATCCTTTTTCGAAATTTTCAAAATTATCTAGAATCTCGAATCGCGCCCCGATCTTCATGAAAATTGCACGGAGGGAAGAAACCACTCTACTAGTGTAAAACATTCCAGCTCGCTATCCCAAGCCCTTTGCGAGTATAGTCGTTTTAAACGATGCAAGCTGTTACACAGACATATAGCGGAGACCAGGGCGAGATGGGCCCCCTAAGCAAATAATGTGGCAATAACGCTGCCGAAAGCATAATTTATTGTATGTCATCCGACAATGATATTTTCAGAGTTTTATAGCGCGTCCGAAAAAAAATTGTTCACTTTTTACACCCCTGCCTGTACTATAGGGTCATTTTCCAATAATTTTTAGATGCCCGAATTCACCCTATTGGATACATCAGGCTTTTCTGCCCAGTTTTGCCGCCTTGTCCGATCCAAACATGATTGGAAAATTTAGTTTTGCCTAAAAACTCCCTTTTGCCCCGTTGCCCCATTTTGCCCCGCTCTCCCCTACATACATCTTGAGTTTCCCTACTTCTACCTTATCAGTAGTGCTCATACGCCAACAATCTCTTGTTACAGCCTTCTAGTTGTCTTATTTAGGGGATTTTTCGCTAGCCCTTCTCGCCCCTATCTACATACACACACACATTTTTATCCGGCTAAAAGTCGCATTTCTCGCCATAGACATAGATATGTTGCAAGTACTCTGGCATTACAATCTCAATTTTTTTTTTCTGAAAACATAGATTCCTCTATGCGTAAATAACGAACTATAACGAATAAATAACAAAAAATAAAAAAAATATTATAAGACTTCCACGAAATGTTGAAGTAAAAAAAAGTCCGTGAGCTGCGTGTCGTGATGTACAATCCAGGCCGCAAATGGCGCGATCGCGTTGCCAAGTCGGTGGACCGTTTCGGAAAGAAAATAACTTAAAAAAACGGGAAGCCCGTGAGAGTGCAGAAGGAAGATGGCCCGAGAGCAGCTGGAAAGCTTCCGGCCAGTATCCCGGAAAATTGCCGGTGTAACCGCAGGTATTCGCACACAACACGCGCATCTTCCACAACAGCGAGAAAACGTTTTCAGCTCATTTATTTTTTCCTCGCTGTACACTTTGCCAGCGCGAATTTGTCGTTTTGTGTTTCTCTCGCACTTCAGCGCCGAGCTCGACGCAACGACACGAGCTATTATACGCCTGCGTGAGTGCGCGAGTGTCTCGGTATGTGTAACGAAGATGTAATAAACAAGCAATAAAGTCTTTCCTTTTTCTTCGCCCCAAGATAATGTGCGGCTTCGGGAGCGTGTACGCGAAACGGATGCTGTCGGTAGAAATAGATGAGTGAATAATGACTGCGTTCCTTCGTCTATTATAGTTCTGCCTCGGGAAGGCACATCGCTCACCCGACTATGGTACACGGACCGACGATCAACGAATGCGTTAGCGATCGCGAAATTATGCAAACATGATTCTCAACCCCGCCGCAAGTCGATCTAACAATTAACCGAACAACCGAGACCGCTTTCTCTCTGCCTCGTCTCTTCAATAGGATTCGTTCGCCGTAAAGATTGGATCTTCGCACAGCCGGGCACGAATACGACCGGGGGTTTCGAGGGGTCTTAAGGACATGTGATACAGACTATGTCCGTAAAATAGGTTAACCTATTTTCTGCGCACCTATTAATATTGCAGACAAAAGGAAATTAGGTTTCCATGAATCTAGATAGAGTCTACGAAAACTTAATTTGGTTTTGTCCAAAATGTTTACAGTCGCGATGAAAATTGGGAAAAATAGTCGGTCGGTAACAGATTTGTTACCGACCGACTCTGCATCACATGCCCTTAAGGGGAGGCGAAACACGTATGAGTGCGAGTGAGACAGAGTCAAAATTTTGAATCCATTTTTCTTCGAAACGATTCTGTAAAATGGAAAAACCGTTTCGGAGAAAAATAGATTCAAAATCTTTCTTCACATTAACGTCCATCGACTTCAGGCAAACAAACTTTTTTTGTCAATTTTTTTTTCTAGGAGTAAAAAATTGGATAGGAAATGTGTCACCATTGTCGAAAAAATGCCAGATTAGAAATATAAAAAATGGTAAGAGTTCAATTCTTTTTTTTTATATCTTTTGATTATAAGAATTTTTTACTCCCAAAGAAATAAATCTACGACTACATTACATGACATTACGTACTCCTACTTTTATGATCAAGCCGTTGGATTTTTTCGCGTGCTCGGAATACCCCCTCACGGCCGAACAATCGCGGCTCATTTTTTCGATAATGTTTTTTATGCCTGAGTAAAAATAAATAAAACACTTTTTTTGTTGCTTTTATCGATGGAGCCCCACTTTAGCAATAATGATTTAACGAACGACGTTTGCATCGCTCGCACTGTTGACTCTACAAATTAAAACAAATCGCGCGTTATCGCACTTCATCGTGACTCGAGCGTGATGTTTCTTTTTCGTGATTACGAGCTTAAAAAATACGATGCAAAATATTTAGCGAGGAAAAAAAAAGAAAAGTGTGCGCATCAGTTATTTTTATGCATCACATGTAACAGACGGAAGGACAGTTAGGTGGACAGGATGAGAGAATTGATGAAGAATGATTATCCGTCGACGTGGCGACAGGCTTGTGGCTCGTTTCGTGTTTTATCCACAGCTATGTAACACCGCCGGATAATAAATGGTTACCGATGGCGAGAAACGTTGGAAAAAGCGAATTCGTCCGTATGTGTTTTAGTTTGTCGTTGCTGCTTAGCGTGCTCGACGACGCGAGCGATCTTCCTTATCGGAGGCGCTCAATGCGATGCATCTGTCGACCATTGTACCCGTCGTGCAGACGTCCATACACACACCGTCCACACGTATTGCGTTATTATTGGTGCCCTTGCTCGTTTCTGTTATTGATGACTCGTTCGAGCCAAGAGGAAAATTATATCGAACGATATAAATTCCCTCGCACAGCGCGAACTAACGCGCATATAGCGAGAATTAATAAGTATAACGAGAACTATATAACGAGAATTGATACACTCGAATTACATGACTGAGAATAATATCGACTACGACCAATGCACGACCCACGTAAGCGTTACATAAATTACACCGAGGAAAAAAATAAAACGTTTTAAGTGTGATCAAAGTCACGTTGCGACATAGTACATAATAGCTTGGTAATCGCGGAACAAGTGTGAACAAAAAAATCGACGCTATAACTCTGGATTAAAAAAAAAAAAATTCTTGGCGAGTCTTCAGTGACAAACACCGTCTTTTACCACGATACTGAAACGAGTCTGTGGAGTTTAATTATCCGGAAACTCGACCACGGGTACAGCAAACATTTATCGCGTGCCTGTGGATCTTTTACAGAAACCGAAATCGATCGTTGTTTGTCATTTTTTTGATTTTATATAAAAATGCGCTTCCTTTGAAGCGCGAGCTGTGACAAAGTAAATGTCGGCCTACTAGCACCGACTATCGGAGAATTGAGAAACAAAACTAAAATAGACCGGACCCCCATTGTAACCAGTCAATCAGTTGCGCGAACAAATTATTGAACGCGCCGACTCAGTTACTAAGGTCAACAAATGAATTCCAAAAAAATGTATTCAGCTCGTTAGTGTAACAAATTATTATGTTTTCAGTGGCATTGATCTCGAAATCTTGAAAGGAATGAGAAATACAACCCAAAACAATAAAGATTCTTCGTCGCAGTGAATATAAATAACGATGCGAAGATCGTAAAATTTGAAAGTGAAAACTTCGAAACGATATTTCATGGCATGAACGATCGGACAGGGTAAATCCCAGGCGAACAGGAAAGCCGCGCTTGGGCTCAAGTGGAAGTGGTTATGCGAGGTCAGACGGAGTGCAGCGACGCAGTGAAATATGCTGAGCGTTTCGATGGAGAAGCGGAAAATATATTCAGTAACCGATAGCGAAGATGGATTCGGTGCGATAAGAGAAGACGCAGACGTCGGGGCACTCGGAAAGTAGGGAAGGAGGGGGGGGGGGGGGGTTGCCTCGTGCCCACACAGTTAGAAAAATTGTTGAATCGTTAAATAGCCCAGTGACACTGATGGAAGACAATATCGGTTTGATTTGACGCGGTGTCGCCTTTCGCTCGAAACACGTGTGAAACGCCGTGAGGGAAGGAACGTGCCAAGGTCGAGTGAATAATACACACGAGTGGAGGGGGAGCGGAATCTCGGTCCCGGGAACTCTACACATTATTCCCTAACTCGCTTCTTACCTCTTGTCGCTATCGAGCGGGTTCGCTAATCTCTAAGTGGCACAAATTATCACAGCAAACGGTTAACTATCGTATCGATACGCGCCACTCGTTGCAACATCAAGCTTAAAATACGACGAACTATTTCTTTCCGAAAAAAATTTATCGATTCTCTCGGGTCGGTCTCACTGCTCGTGAACAGTATTTGCATCAATATTGAAGTTACAGATTTTTTTATGTTAAATATATTCTGGTGGTATGTTTATTTTTGCAGAAATCTCCACTGTAAAAAAATTTTGTTTGAAAATTAATGAACAGTATTGGCGGCTTTTTTACATAAACCGTTTCTGAAATTCCAAACACATGTGCGTTGCAATTTAACAATAAAATTTGTATTTTTCATGAACATTTTTGTAAATTTTGCGGCAAAAGATTTGTAATTTTAATATCTGGTATTTTTATTTTACAAGCAAAGTACATTAATGTTTAATTAATATGAGTAATGTCAGCAAATTTCAAGTTCGAGTATATTAAATTTACAATTTATTTTTACAGTGTCGGTACGTCTAGTGCAATATGTTTTATGATATTTGGTGCGTGGCATCGATCGCCCGATCGACGACGACGAAGCCCTTCGAGTCATTTCAGTTTGCTTCTGTACAGAACAAGGCTTGTCTCGATCAGAAACCTTTGTCATCCTCTCGTGTGACCATCGCGGAGTTTGTATATTTGATAAATCTGAGAACAGTGTTCTAAGTCTGGGCTCTCGTTGCGGCGCTTTAATTTATTTCTATTGTTTTTTTATCGAGTAGTATTTTTTCGGCTGTGGCTAAAATACTTCGCGTGCCTCACGATTACGATCAAGAATACGAAATTCCATGTCCGCAGTTGGCGCTAGCAAAGACAAACAAGATAAGAAAACTATTATGACCTTTACATTTTTTTTAAGGCAAACACGATTTAATCCTCAATAATTTTGACGATACGAATGGACGAAAAAATTTAAAAAAAAATAATTAAAAGAAAGAACACCGACTTTCAGTGAAAATGAAACTAATGTGAACGTATTTTTACAGCGTATCGAGTTAATTAATTCACGAGTCGTCGAGACAATTATACGTTAGAGTTAGTGTACACAACGAACCGGCAAAGCGTTCTCTTCCACGTGATGGTAGTCGTCCTTTCATCGTTGAATTATATATAATGCAACTCGTTCGAGCTCCGTGGACAATATCACTTCTTCAGTTAGAGTTTCCGTGCACAGGCACACACATATATACACATATATACACATACACATAATATATATACTATTTAACAAAATCGAGACCGTTTTTAGTCGGAGGAAACAGCATTTACACCGAGTTCGACCTAAATATAATTTATAATTTACGGATCGAGAAGAGAAAGGAGTTTTAATGGGTTGGCGATGATATTCGTTAATAATGGACAATGGACTGAAATAATAGGATAATGGAACGTCGAGGAACGGCGTTCACTCTTCGCTGCTCGCGTTTCCCCGCGTTTACAATGCGCTCTACATTATAGTACACGAGCATTTCGTATACGTGTTAATATTCGCGAGTGTGTACGCGCCCGGTTCGTGTAACGGTTTCGTTCAAACAAAACGTTCCCATACCTTTCGGTCGATCGTAATTATTGCCGTGTCTAAATTATTCAGCGAACGAACGACATCACTGATTATGCAGCGTGTCACATACTATAGTCATTTTCGGAAACAGAAAAAAATTATCACACTGAATTACTTATAACTCTTCGCCTGCCGATATCTACGCGTTCGGAGACACGGTAATTCTGGTTAGTTCCGTCGATCCAGTACTATCATTATTGATGTTTAAAAAACAATTATATTTTGTGTGAAATTAAATTAAATATAGGCTTTGTTAATATTTTTTTTCCAACTCAGTGGATTTTACATTGAGTATGTGAAAAATTATTTATTAATTCTTCAATTATCAATAAACAATGAATTAATCATTTTCACATACTTAATGTGTGTCAGCTGCGTTGGTAGAGATTAAAAAATTATATTTGGTCTTAAATCCAATCAGCGGTAATCTTTGTTAATAATTTGTATTTTTTTGTTTTTACCAACTCAGTTGATTGCCCATTACATATGTGAAAAGTTATTAATTTATTGTTCATCGATAATCGAACAACGATATCCCGTGGTTGATTGCCGACTGAGACTTTAATCGACCCGGTCAAAGATTGTCTCGATCCGCGAATGTCACCGATTTTTCTATTGCGGCATGTTTTTTTTTTTTTTATTTAATCGTTATTATAAAGAAAAAGATGTATTGCGCAACAATCGACGGGGTATCGGGAAAAAGTTCTAGCGGCCATAGGCTCGTCCATGTGTCTCCGATGCGAGCACTCAGAGCCGAGAGTGTCGAAAGAAAATCGACCTCGTCCCTCCTCTCACGCTCTCTCGAGGTACGATGGCGGGAGGTCCCCGGCAAGGCCCTCGAACCACACGGCGTGGCAGCCTTGGCCTCAAGTTTAACGAGTTCCTCGAGAATCGTTTCTCGCCACTTACCCAATCGAGCGAGGCCCCGAATAAATCCGAGTCTCTCACAGACGAGTCTTTGCCTGCCGACCGCAAGGGCGAGAGTGCCGAAGAGTGAATTACAAGACACGAGTAAACGTACACTAAAGACGAGACTTAAGTTTCGACCGGCGGAGCGTGAAGTCATCGCTCGGATCTTCGTTCCCAAAAGAATTCTCATATTAAGCCTTCACGTACGAGAGCCCCGCGTCGACCGTGACTACACAGCCCGGCGACTCCGCGACCTGAGATGTAAATATAAACGCCGAATAACAACAGCACCCGACACAGTAAACAAAGTTTGTACTCTTTACAACAACTTATTGTCCGCAAACGTCCACAATTCGTTATTTGTTAATTTATCGATCGCACCATCAGGCTGTAGTTTTACAAACAAAAGTACTAAGAAAACTTGTTAATGACACGGTAAATAAACGGACAGGTTTGCATATTTGAATCTGAACAAACGGATTTGTCATTTATTTAACAATATTATTTTTACGAAACTTCGTATTCCGATTTTACGATTATTTTTGTACTGTCTATGTATTGATAATAAAAATATTATATTACACAAATATAATACCGTAAACATTACTCTTCGAAGAGTACTTTCCCGAAATTCGATATTATCAATATTTTTTGAGATACAGCGTTTTTTATGCCGCGCAATGTAAGTACTCGCCGGGCGATGATCCCGGCCGAATCATCCGGAATCGACGTAGTTAGATAGATATATGTATATCATTTATTGTGTCCTGGGGTTAATTCCCTAAGGGCCAAGCAATACAGATAAGCGGTACATAAAGCAAAGCGAAGACAAGTTTGCGTACAGAATAGTGCGCAGTTTACAATGCACTTAAAAGGATAATAATAATAACAACTAATGCGTAAAGAGAAGATAAAGCAGAGGAAGACTAAGCACGCTTAATGATAGTGAAGAGGAATTAGAGTAGAGTCACACCACACTCCCCCATAACATCGTGCAGGAGACCCACCTTGAAGGACTCATTCGAGGAGGCCCCAGTGACGGGCAGTCTATTCCAGAGATATATTTCGGTACTTCGAGGTTCGCATAAATCGATTTTTAGATCGTGCAATGTACGTACCCATTCAGCGAGGATCCCGTACTTAAAACGTTAACAAATCGAACAAGTATGTGAAATAGAAACACTATCTACGCGACCATTTCTTCGCAGCAAAAAAGAAACGAAAAGAAAACATTCGACGCATGAAGGTTCGTATTGGTCACAAAAATGTTCGAAATTGAAAGTCGAACGATTCTGCGGGAAAGCAAATGTTCGATGTTTTTATCGCGGTAACGCAAGCGAAACGATAACATTTGTTTTTCTTTGGTTTTGTTTCTTTTTTTATGTAGAAGAACAAATATCTGATACGTTCGACTATTATACGACGGACGAAAAAAAAAATCGTAGTACCCGAGGGCGCTCGTGTATAAATAACGATTCGGTACTAACCTGTCTCAACGCGAATGTGCGCACAACCGGTTTCAGCACACTGGTAAGCCCCTCGCGGTCGTCAGCTGTACTCTCTCTCTCCTTTCGTTCCTTTTCTTCAGCTCGCTATCTCCGAGCTCTCATCGCATTCACACCCGGTATCGTTTCTCGAATATTACAGCCCCGGCGAATATCCGTTGAACGGGCTGTGTAGCACAACACGAGCGGGCGAGGCGAAGGCTCTCAGCGAGAGCGGGAACCGGGATAGTCGCAGTGAGAAAGAGGGAGAGTGTTCGGTATGTATCGAGAAGTCCCGTTACAACGTGAATTTCGTCGTTGCTTCGCGACGCGCGCACCACCTCGATATACTGCGACTGTATAAAGTTTTCGTTTTCCTTCCCTTTCTTTTTCCTCCCACAAACTATTTACGACGAAAGAAACTGCGTAACGAATGTTCATATGTTAGATTCTTATCGTAATGTTCGAGAGTAACTAATAACTTTCCTAAGTCGTTTTCGGGACTAGAAACGTTCTTAGCAATTTGTCAGCGTGTCTCTGACTCTTTTATTTCTATGTACTTTTATCTATATTTTATTGTTGACTTCTCCGCAGCGATTGTTTTAGCTTCGCGCCTTTTTCGCACAGCAGTTGCAAGTAATCGAACGTTCGATTTATATCGATATGTTCGAGAGCCGTTCGCACTCTCTTTCGGGCCGCGAAGCCTCGAGTGACTTCGATTTTTTTTTCTTTGCCTTAGAATGTTCCGTGGTAAAGTCGCGGGACGAGTTCGAGAGGGACTTTTAACACTACGGTAGCGTTTTGTGTGTTCAACGGGCGCGTGTACCACGTTCGACTCCGTGCCGCACGGAATCTCGGCGGCGACTGGCCGTTTGACAGCCGGACCCGGTCACCGCGCATTTCGATGAGCTCCTTCTCCCACCGCCGGTACACCACCAGCAACCGGCGGCGGCAGCAGCAGTACTACAGAGTAGCGCAGCTGCTGATTGCGCGCGCGCGCCTGCTTCGTCGAAGAAAAACAGGCAGAGGAAGAGAGACAGTGAGCTCTGCCGGTATGCGCTCCCGAATGGCCCTTTCCACTCGCTGAGACTGGCGATACTCCTCTCGCCGTTAGCATTCGTACCGTCCGCTATATAAGCTCTTACTTGAGTAACTCCGCGCTTTTTCTTCCACCGATGAGACAAGACATGAATCATCGTTTTGCCCCCTCCCCCTAGATTTGTATCGCGAATCTCACGGCTGTAATAATAATTACGTCGAGTTAGAGTGCAATTATCGGCTAAAGTCACGGCGGTGCACGAACTGCCATTAACGCTTGCCTTACAAAAAATTTGTACCGATGAAGCGATGCGAGTACATACTCGGTTGGGGAATAATCCTTATAGAAATTATGATAAGGATAACAATTACGTTAAGATGATACGAATACAGTCAACTTTGATCTAAAATGCACTGTGATTTTTAAATTGTTTTGTACAGAGAATTTTTACGTTTTTTTTTATTTATTATTGCAATTTTTGTTACGACCGAGTAGTGCCAAATCATCTTGAACCTTTCCGTATGGGACACTTTTTGTTGAGTTCAAAGAAAGCTGTCTTCTTTTGATTGTACGAAACGAGGTGTATGTTTATAATGAGTTGTTATCATCATTATTTCTCAGGGTCACCAGAGTGCATTTTTTTTCACACAAATTATCACGGCAAACGGTTAACTATCGTATCGATGTGCGCGCAAGTTGCAAAATCAAAATACAACATACTTATAACATCCAACATACTTTTCATTTCCGATCAACATTTTTCGATTTTCTCGAGTCGTTCCCTCGTGAACAGTATTTGGACCAATGTCGAAGTTTTAGATATTTTTATTTTGCATTTTTTTTGTCCGTGAGTAAAATGTATCACGTCTTTCACGATTAAGATCAAGACTACCAGTCACCATGTCCGCAATTGGAGCTACCAGAGTCAAACAACATAAAAACATTTTTATGATCTGAACTTTTTTTAGGCAAGTTGTCGAGCTCGAATAAGGCTGGCTTCTTTTGACTGTTACAAACGAGATCGCTCTTTATAATAAATTATTATTATTAGTTTTCAAGGCCCCCTGTTTGCATTTTTTTCAGCCTTCCTTTTTTTTGTTTCGTCACTCAAACCGAGAGGATGTTAAGAATTGGCAAAGTCCCGATCTTCGTTGGACGGGAAATTTGGAACAACTCTTATGGGAGCTGCACTGAAAAAAATGCGGTTGAATCAACTAAGATTCGGGTAGGGACGTTCAACTAAATGTTTTGTTGGTGCAGCAAAAAAATTGGTTAGCACAATAATTCGTTGGATGATTGCACCGAAATATTTTTGCATCATTAAAATATTTTGTTCGACCAACAAGCTATTTATTTGAACGTCCCTGCCCGAATCTTCGTCGATTCAACTGTACTTTTTTATCAGTGTGGCTCGTAACCGAGACGGTTAGGAAAAGTCCCGACAGATTCGTTAGCGTGTAACTTAATTCGGAGCGACATGGAATATCTTTCGGAGAATGAAAGAGGGTCGAAGGGTGCGAGGCAGTGAGAGGGTACGAGCATCTGCCCTCGGCACGTGCCATTCACAATTTACAATAAAACGCCCGCGGCCGATGGAAAATGGCCGTTTCTGAAGCGGAGCACGCGCTCGAGTTTCCGCTCCTTCCGGCGTGCACGCGAATATCCCTTCGCCCTGTGGGGTCGAAGGGACTCGCGGAGCGCGTGGGTGGGTGCAGCTTCCGTCGAGTTTTCACATTTGTTACTAACGGTGTTTTTTTATTCTACTTTTTTAAGGAGTTTCCAGGAATGATAAGTGAGGTACGGAAGAAGGAATTTCTGCCTCGCAGCCCAAGCAGAGAATCGCACGGTGGCAGCGGAATTCTCCGATGCTGTGCGAGGATACAAAATGAATTCGGCTTGGTAATATAAATTCGCGTCGAGCGAATTTTCGACGTGACTCGCAACAATTCCATTGTAACCGGTGCGTGTCTGCAGCTATAACGAATTATAATTTTTCTTTAACCAACCCAACGAGATCGGTACGGTACTACGAAGATTACACCGATTATGATCTATGAAACGATCCCGACGCATAACGAGAGCGTTAATCGGATGTCATTTTGCGCTAGGCTAGATCGAAGCTAAGATTATAATTATCCCTATTATATATAACACACACGTGCGTGCAAGCCTCGGCAAATACAGGGTATGCTGCAGCACAGTGTATGCATTACGTACGTGTTGTTCGATGTAGTTTCGAAATTAAACTGTCGTGAATCACGCGACATTGGGGGGCGAAGGGGGGAAGAGGCGGGGGGGGGGGTGAGTTTCGCGGGCCCGCTCGCGACGTCATTGGCGCGAGTTCGCGGCAGCTCGAAACTGCGCTCCCATAAATTACGTGTGCGCTCCGGAGAGAGAAAGGGACATATAATAGACACACGAGAGACCGGAGAGCACAAACGCGATAAGGTATTAAAAAGTGCAGCTTTAAATGAATAACTGTAATATGTTCGAGTTTCGAGCGCGAAATAATTTCTCAGTCATCTTCGTTATCATACCATCGATTTGTAACGTGAAATTTATCATTAGCACCGTGAATTTAATCCATTAACGTGTATGATTTACGGACCACGAACACGCTAGCGGGGAGGGGGAGGGGGCGGTAGTTTCATTCGACGATTCGCATAGTCGATTATAGTTCCCAACTGCAATACCTGTTCGGGTATAATAATCGTTAATAACGAGCCTCGCGGTTGGAGTGGAAACGAGTGCGATGGTGCGTCGTTGACCGACGTTGTAAAATTGGAGCCCAACTATTATGGACCAGAAGCCGCGGAAGCTAAAGCCCCTAAAGGGATGCGGCGACGATGCAGGGTTCTGCGGTGTGCACGGGAATGCAGAATGGGATACTGGATTGCGCTCGCGCACGTCTTGGAACTTGATATGGTTGGATGATTAAATTCGTTGTACTACCCAAACTCCGCAAGGGTGGATGATGTAAAACTGGGAAACCACGAAATAAAGACCGTTCGGCTGAATCCGTAGTTATGAATCGACTGCTTACTATGCAGAACGTAAGTTCATAATGATTGCGTGCACCAAAAAAATTGCGAATTAGGACAAAACTGACTTTGTAAAATAACTCCGATTTAGGAAGTAGTAGACTAAAAATAGTTACTGGGAGCAAAACGGGCATAGTTTTAACTTACTTATAAATTACTTGTTTCAGTCTTCTGATGTTCCTTACATAAGAAAAGTGCGGGAAATAAGCCAAATTGTTCATAACAAAAAAAATCTACATCGATTGAATGGGAATTTTCTTAAACATTTGTTCAGAAATTGTTTTTCGAAAATGTGTCAAGCAAATTAATTTTTTATAAATAATGCTGAGCAAATTCATTTTTAGTTTTTAATTTTTTTTATCTAATTAATTTTTCGAATGATTTTTTATTAAATCTATTTGGCCCCCTCATAGATTAAGCTTTGTTTTCGTGAAAATATAGTATTGGTGTCCGTTTTGCGCCCATCTCCCGTACCCCATTTTAACCGGGGTGCGCGTCACGTCAAGAATCCTTCTAACACGGCCTCTCCATTGTTACAACGACATTTTTTAAAAATATACTGAACCCCATTTTGCCCCGTGTTAGCAATTTAGCGTCTCGTTTTTGCCCGGTTCCATCCACTGATAATACCCGAACGAATGCTGTTGTGTAAGCTCGAATCAACTATCGGCTGACGTTACTTCTCGTTCGTAGAACGTCCACCCTCCCTCTCACTATGTTCATAATTTATATCAAACAGAGCGCCGGCTCGGCTTAATGGGATCGTTAAGGGTAACTCCGAGAGCGCTCCTCCTTCGTGTACATACGCGGTTCATGGCGTAGTGTAAATAGTACATGGCTCCGTTATCGCTGGCTATCACTGTTTCGCAGTTACAAAGTACAACGGGATCTGTGTTATTTCGTTGCGAGAGCGCTACGCGAGATTGCCAAAGTATCGTTGTAAATGAGAAATGAAAGGGTTGCCTAAAACGATATCTCAATAACTTTTAATTGCTTCCTCACGAGACAGCTTTTCCATAAAAAAAAAAATCGGGAACATTTTTTTTTCACCATAACAAAGCTTTATCTATGAGGAAACAAAAAGAAAAGCTATTTTTGTATCAGAGTTTTAAAAATGTTCTCAAAGGATGAAACATGACATTTAGGACAAATGTCCTGGACGCGCGTATGTGTCTATGACAATTTTATTCATGCATGCGTCTATTCAGGAAGAGACCGTTTTGCATTTCGTGCTTTCCGAGGTCTGCGCTCGCGGTTTGTCTCATTCCGTTGCAATTCGTGCATACACCGCTATCCTTGTACCGAGGGAGAAATATTCTGGAATTGTCCCGCTTATCAGGAAGCACAACGAGAAAGAAGGGAGGAGAAGGAACAGGGTGATATCCGGCACGACGTCGTACACGGCTCGTATATACGTCGTACAAGCACGGAGATACTGGCCCGCTGTACCACCGCCGGATATTCTCGGCAGCTCGCTGCCTAGCACCAAACGGCCACTTTTCCGTCTTCCGCTTTCGAAACAGTTTTACAGTCGGGCAAAATGCCTTGCAAACTCGGGACTTCAAGATGGCCCCATAACTTTTGTACACACTTGTTTGTTGAAGACAGCCTTAGTTCAATTGGAATGTTTAAAAATTATAAAAATCATTCACGAATAGTCAGAATGTGCTTCAGTAAAAAAAAAAAAAATAATAATTGATTCGTGTTCACCACGAAAATATACATAGTAAGTATGTGGCTCGGTAAATGTTTACGATACCTGCGGTTTCTATAGAAAAAAAATGTCAACGTTTATCATTCTTCTTCCGCGTTTCGTGAAAGCCAATTTTGTAACTACGTCAAACATCTTATCTTGTGTATTTAATCTCCGTAGAATACGCCAGTTAATTATACAGGAAATCGTTGATTCTCGAAAAAAAAATGGGTCGTACGCGAATTTTTTATCGGTCGTCGCTCCAAGTCAAGTCCAAGTCACTCAAATACGTCGCTTTGTGCGACGTATTTGATCTTGATAATTTTTACGTTTACGTTTTTTTTTGTCAACGAACCTTTTGTCAACTACAAAAAAGATGACAATATTTACACGAAATGAAATTCGAATTTTATGGATATGGAATGGATACGAAATATTTATCGTGCTTTGACGGATTTTCCGGCTCTTACGAAATTTCCACCCTCGAAATAAACCCCTCCGGATTAAATTTATCAATGTACGATTCTCCAGTTTCGATAATACAGTTATTCCGTTAATAATAACCGGACGAGTGAGCGAAAAAACGGAAGGGGCTTGCCCATGTGCATTAGCGTTCTCGTTTTTGCCGCTAGGAATTTTGTCGTTTCCGGTTCCGGTCCGGCAGTCTCGTACTTCCCCCGTCCTCTTCGCGTTCTCCTCCTTCTCGATCCTTCCGACAAATCGTGCAACGACTACTACACACGACTGTTACGTTCATACACATTCGCAGCGTGGAATAAAAACAAGATGAAAAACACGGAAAACTATAAATTACGAGAGAACGAAGTTCGAGCGAGAACGCAATGCGTATGATGTGTGTGTACAGCTACAAAACACTTTCGAAAAAGCGAGTCGCCGGGCAAGTGTGTCGACGAGATCGTGATTTCATTCGTAGTATACATTATACGTTACGGTTCGGTCGTTACAGCGTCAGCTCCGCTAACAGGAGAAAAATTTCGCGAAGCTTCTTCTATGAGGAAGAATTGTCTGTATTTATCAATTTTCAAGTTTTCTGAATACGTATGAATTTTTTCAGAATTTGATCTAATACTTGAAAATTACGATTTTAAACAAATTTTAACATAAAGGAAACGAATAATATAAAGGAAGAATAACAGTAAACCGATAAACTAAGGCACGCAATAAAAAATTGTTTTCTCTTAATTTTTTTTTATCTTATCGTCCTGTCGCGGAAGATTATTTTATTATCAAACTAGAGATTTCATCGGCGAGTTGTATATTAATGTTGACTGAGACTGTTGTTGAAAAATTCGTGCTGCGAGGCCACTACAAAGTTTACTTGAATAAATAAATGCGGGCTTGCGATAGGTATTAATATATGTATAGGGTAAGTCAGCGTGACATAGCCATGGTTTTTGTAAAGAATGAAAATTGGAGATGTAACGTTAAAAAACATGAAGTACAATTTATTCAATAGGTTGTCTAAAAATCTGCGAAATTTAAACACGTTTTACTATCTCATGGCCGCGATATTTACACGCACATTGGTTGACATTTGCACGTAACGCTCTAAATTCAGTATGAAAACGCATAACGCTCTAAATTCAGGCGAAATTTTTGTACGCATATTTAGTACGCAGAGAGTAGTTTTTTTAATCTATTTGTGACCCACGTATCCTGAAGGTCAGAAGCGCTCGCAAAAAAAATCATTTCTACAGAGTAAAGGAAGACAAAACGGAAAACTAAACTTGCCAAAATAGTTTTAACATAAAAAATTTTCTGTATTTTTGGTTTCCTCAGCTTCGTCCAGAGACTTCTCCGGACGATAGTGAGTAAATGAATAATAATTGTAACTCATATAAATTATAAATAAAAAATAAAAGCTATAATAATATTTATTATTATTATTGCTGTTATAACATACGCAAATACCGATGGTCATTGCGTGTAAATATCGCGGCCATGAGATAGTAAAACGTGTTTAAATTTCGCAGATTTTTAGATAACCTATTGAATAAATTGTAGTTCATGTTTTTTTACGTTACATCTCCAATTTTCATTGTTTACAAAAACCGTGGCCATGTCACTCTGACTTACCCTATACATATATTAATCGCAAGCCCGCATTTACTTATTCAAGTAAAATTTGCAGTGGCCTCTCAGCCCGAATTTTTCAACAACAGTCTCAGTCAACCTTAATATACAACTCGCCGATGAAATCTCCAGTTTGATAATTGAATAATCTTCCGCGTCGGGGCGATAAGATAAAAAAAATTTTAATTGCGTGCCTTGGTTTATCGGTTTACTGTTATTCCTCGATAAATCGCGGTCGTCCGATAAAATCGATATTCAATTAATGCAAACGGAAGGGAAATGTGGGAGCGAAGGGCGGTGGGGCGGTGAGGGGATGAGAGTTCCGGTGCGCGGAAAGTGGTGAGGAAGCGGAAAGCGCCCGAGAGACGACGCCTGGAGAGCCAATTAGGAGGCTCGACAGGCCAGCCGCAGAGTGCACAGGTTTGATATTGCTGTTCCGTTTGCCTTGGCGATAAGTGCAACAGTGCAGGCCATACTCATCTTGATACACTCGTGCACGAATGGGTGTAAGCCAGAAGCATGGAGAAAGAGAGAGAACCGGAAATAACTCGGTGAATTGCGGCTTGGCCTCTTATTCGCCCTCGTTACTCTTTTCTACCACTCGACGGAAATTTTCTCTCGTGCGACCCTTTTCTAAACCCGAATAACGATAAATTATACGACGGAGAGAGGGGGGGGCGACTCGTTAATACGAATCATGCCCCAGGGCTCTCGCAGTGGACCTTTCCGGAAAAAATACGTTTATTAACGAGAAGATTTTTAATAACTGCGAATAATTTATTACGAGAGATTTCGCGGTGTAAAACGCGAAGCGTGAGAGAGGAGGACGAAGACGTTACAAACGAGAATATAGGGGAAGATAAAGTGAAACGAAGGAACGAATTAAATTGCAATGTCAAGCCCGTGTTTTTATCGCCTACGCTCTCGCGGAGGACGACTCCTTATTCGTCCATTATCCGTAACTCCATCGCCGGGGAGCAACTATTTTTGCGTAATTACGGATAGTTATTTCATCGAGATACGTCGACGAGAGCGTATCCGGAAATTCGAATTATGTTTACGCATGCCGAGACTCGGTAATAAGTTCGAGGAAAATTCCACGTTGGTGAGATTGAAACTATAAAAAAAAATTAACGAAAATAAATAAACACATAAAAAATGTATCTCCCGTACATTCCTTGCGAGTGGATAAATAAATGAATTTTACCGGGAAGATGTGGTCGAGAGCGAAGAGCGAATTATAAGCCGAGCACTGGAGAGAAGAAGTCCCGCTGCTATACAGGAGATAGAGCATCGGTGAGTTCAAGAGTCTGATGAACCGCGAGAACGAAAATAGAGGTGAGCAAACGACGTAGGTAGCTCGGGCGGGGTCAAGAGGGCAATTTCCTGGCTAGTCTCGCACTCGGGATGTACGTGCTCGTGTACGTTCCGAACGTTCGCTTCGAGAGACGATCGAGAGTGAGAGAGAGAGAGAGAGAGAGAGAGAGAGAGAGAGAGAGAGAGAGAGAGAGAGAGAACGATATCTTGGCTCTCGAGAAAAGCTGATAGGAAGCTGAAACCTCTACGATAGACAACCCTATTTCCTTTGCTATGTGCCGCTACTTATTTATCGAGTTAGGTGCCGACTCGGCGAATTACGATATCTCGTTACTTACTCTCTTTTTCATCGGTTCTTCCTCATTTTGTCCCATTGTACGGCCTTCTTTCGTTCGACTGGACGCTGCGAGGCGTCAAACTAGAAGAAAGAAAAATCATGCACGATAAATTTGTGTATATATGTATGTATATATATATATATCTCCTTTTTTCTTCGTGCGTATATTTTTCGTTAATTCGAGCGTATGCCGTGTCGCTGCTTTATAGTGTGGAATGTCTAGACTGTTTACGAAATTTCAGTACATATTCTACGATAAAACATCGTGCTATGCTTTATTTGCATAATTATGCAGGAAGGTTGTTTAAAGGTAGTGACGAGTCGCGACGAGCCGATAACACCGGAAGCAACCGCTCGCCGATGAATTAACGGGTCAACGGATACAAGCACCTAGGTAAAAAAAAAAAGAACCCGAACGATAAACGTCCTCGTCGTTTGTGACGCGAGTGTTACAATATATGTAGCGTAGTATAAACGTACAAGCCGCGAGGCTATTATCTCAGTAACCGTCGGCGACTTCGAACAAATGCATATTTACACGCGCACTTTCGGCGCAAAATGATAGGGTACAACAATAATACTTGTCACCATCAACTAATTACCTTGCCGTCGCCTTCGATAGCTACGTCGATCACTCTCCATCTTACAGTACGATAACGACTCTCGATATGCGTATGCATTCATTCTTCAGATTTCACTTCCACTCCACAGAGGCAAACTAAGACTTGACTGCTCGGCAGATTAACTTGTCAACATGGCCGTGCAGGTCCAAAGCTAGTTCCAAGAGAGTTTACATTTGTTAGCTCAGATTGACCTCATCCCTGATGAAGATCGGCATCACTCTCTTCAAGAGGCGGCCTACACGCCATCGTACGAAAGAATAGTTCTTAACGCTGCCACGACGAGCGCCACCGCGCCGTCCCACAGTAAACAGCTGACCACAGTACTTGGAGGGGAAAAGACGTATCGACGCTAGCGTCTTGGGTATAGCAAAAAGACATCTGGTATGAAAAAGTGATCTGAATCGGTTACATGTGTCCGTCCGGACGGTAACTGTAAGCTAACCTACGTCCAAAAGTAAACTTTTTAGATGGGTGCTAACTTTCGGATTTCGTCCAGACGGATATGTGGAACCTATTGAGATCACTTTTTGATAACTTTTTTTTGTGCTATAAGACAACAGCGCCGAAGCTCGGAATCGGATATTGTTCCCTCGCGAGAATCGTACGGCTTTCGGGCAACCTCAGTTTATCGTCGTTTAGGGCGCAGACAGTGGACCATATAATGTGTCGTTTCGTGTTTCCGTCACGATTCTCTTCGCGTCGATCGAGGCGTTCATGTATCGTCTTGTGCGCCGTAAAAAGTCCAGACGATAAACGGTTTGTCGGTTGTGAGGCGAGTGTTACGATATATCTAACGTAACATAAATGTACGAGCAGCGAGACTGTTAACCCAGCGCCGTGTAACCGGGGAGATTGCGCACAATTGTATTTACGTACACTTTCGACGCAAAATGATAACAATAGATACTGTCAACGATTTACCTTGCCGTCGCCGTCTGTAATATGTCGATCGCTCTCCATCTTCCAGTACGATGACGATTCCCAACACGAGTATGCTTTCATTTTCCCGATTTCACTTCAACTCCGCAGAGGAAAAATAAAGAATACTGCTCGTCAGTTTAACTTGTCAAAATGGCCGAGCAAACCCGAAATCTCCCGAACTATTTCCGAGACGGTCTACATGTCGTGGCACGAAACAAATGGTTCTTAACGCCACCGCCAGGGGCGCCGCTGCGCTGTCCCACAATAAACAGCTGACCCAAGTAGCACCGAGGGGATCGGACGATCGCCGGTCGCTTACGACACAGTACGGAAGCTCGCAATCGGAAATTATTCCCTCGCGAGAATCGTACGTCTTTCGGGTAACCTCAGTTTATCGTCGTTTAGTGCGTGGACATCGGGCCATATAAAGTGTCGTTTCGCGTTTCCGCCACGATTCTTCTCGCGTCGGTCGAAGCCAGTGTACGTGTCGTGTTGTGCGTGCGTGCCACGAGCGGGGATTTTCGAGTAATGTCCGTGTCGTTTGTGCCGTGAAGGAAAAGAGATTGAGTCGTTTGGAGATCGGACGGAAAGTGGCTCTCGATGAAATATTGCATCACCTAACCGCGACGGAGGTGTGACGAGAAATGGTAAGTCATCATAGTTTTTCACGGTTGATAAAATCTTCAACGGATCAATACGAATGAAACTTTTTTTTTTTCGTCGGTCGGTTAAGTCTAAGATTTTTCGCAACGACTCCCTAGCGCGTAACCCATGTTCGGTTCTCGCACGACGGCGAAACTCGGCGATTGGGCTCTCTGATAATGGGACTGACACGCGAGTGAAGAAAAAAAAAGTCACGCGAGTTTAAACTTCCAGAGAGCTATTACGCGCAGTATTCCACTGTTATTACCACTGTTACGCGGTCATAATACGCCTACGCCCCGTTTCCGTCGTGGGTCACACGTGCTTGGCCCAATTAACCGCTCGACTAATAACAATGACTCTGTTTACACGAAAAAACTTCGTAATTTTATTCAGATCGACTTTAAGTTTTTTCGTCGGCAGTGAAAATTGTGGAGAATTGTGACAACTATTCCAACAGTGTATATATCTATATGTATATATATATTTAATCCTTCGAGTTAATGTCGCCCTCGTAGTAAGTTTGATAATTTCCAATTTGAAAACTCGGTCTCGTAGTGAATTTGATACTTTCGTTTTTCGGTGTTTTTTTAACCATTTCCAGTTAGTATATTTGCAACAATTCGCCAGGAAATAGAGTAAGGTGCGTCCGTATTTACTAATGTTTTTGCCAGCGTTCGTTGCCGAAGTTTCTTAGGAGCACATCGGCAGCAGGTTGTCGACAAGGCTTGCGGGTGCTTTGCGTCTCACTATGACCGATGACATAAGTGTATGCAGATATATGTTTTCGTAAATTGCTTCCCGAATCTTTTCGATGACTGCCTAGGAATGTTTAATTATTTAGATAATCTCCGAATTAAGCGCAAATATTGGAAAGTTAACTGGAGTCATTAAAAAATCCATAATCCGGTTCTATTAGAGGTCTCAACATGGACATTAATAAAACCCAATCCTACTGGCTTTTCGCGCGGTCAAGTATTCGTACAAGATTTCAGATCAAGATTTATTTGTTTGGGTAATGATTATTTTGAAAAAAAAAAATGTTGATTTCTTACAAAATTTAAATATCTCCACCGATTCTCATAAAATTAAATGCCAAGGCTCGTTTAGTTGCCATTCTTATGATACACAATTTACATGTTTTAGAAAGATATATCGACATTTGCACGTACCGGAGCGTTGACGAAAACGCGATTACTCAAAGCTACAAGGACGTATTCGCTGTATATAAACACAGCTGACACACCCTTTTGGTGTTTGTCTCAATTAATTAAACGGATGCCCTTGAGCTGTGCATGTTTGCATTTTCTCAAAAAAACAACATGCTGAAATCTCGGTGCTAGCAACTATTGTTGCAATATCGCTGGCAATTCGGCGAGTAATTAGTTGACAAGTTGCTGACACCGTAGATTCCACGCGATACAAGCATATTTATGGCAAGAAAACAGCAGAGCTTGGCCGCAAGCGATTGCACTTCTTTCCCTGCGTTACGGTTGGCGAATTAGGGCGATTTGAATTGAAAAAAAAATTGAGCTTTTATTAGAATTGCCGAACAATAAAAAAAGATCGATTGAAAAGAAGGAGCATAAATAATTCAGTCGACCTTTGCCAATCGACGTGTTATTTTGTCACACTGGAGAGCTGATAAAATCAATAACACGAACGATGATAAACTACGATCAATTTTACTAACTCACTCGAAGGACAGAGCTTCGGGGACGTCACGCGAGAAAATTCGCTCGATTGCTGTCGTAGATAAGCAGTAAGGGTTGTTGGTTTCGCATTACGAGGGTGGGTGCACACTACGCATAATTAAATCGATACGTGAACGTCGTAGCCGGGTCAGGTGGACTTCTGCGAGAGACACCTACTGTTCCCGGGCAGATGCCATTACCGTTAATGCGCCTATGTACACAAGTTCGCACGACAACGAAATTTTGTTGTTGTTCATTGTCCCTCGCAGCCCCTCTTATCTTCCATCGCAATTTCATTATTGCTCGGTTTTATCTATATCGACGATGTATTTTTTTCCCTTCTCTATGAATGTATGAAAATCAACTTTTACAAGTTTTATCCGGTGCCGTTGTTTCCATTGAATTTCATTGTTATATGTATCGCGTTGCGGACCGTCCCGGCAGAATTGTTTGCGAAACAAATTACTCAGTGTCGGGTCACCGGAGACCGGTCACTGAGTAAAAAGAACCTTTCTCCGTCACTCGTTAGAATCAGAAGAGCGTATGTTCGATGTTCGTAGGTCTCACAGTACGTCGTTCCTATGTGACGCGACAGTTCGCGCCGATGTATGAGCTGCTTTCTTCGACGGTATTAACGTTAATTGTATTTGGTCGGGCCTTGTATTCTACTATTATATATCTATCCACTTACACGTTTGCGTGTCGATTCGAACGGCACGAATGCGGCTCTCGGCTACTTCGAAGCTCGATCTACCTTGCCCCTTCATTTTTTTAATTCTCTCTACCCTTTCGTTATCGCACTTTTCAACACTTGTCCTTACTGAAAAGTTTCGAGGAAAATTTTAAGTTTTTCTGTTACAACAGTTACGAAGCCGCTGAACGAGGTCGTTCCGTGTCGATGAGTGGCTTGTATTCACGATCAATTTTTTCGATCTTTCCTGTTACGTGCGACTAACTACATCGGAATGACCTTGAACGTTTTCTTGTCGTTATCGAATAACAAGTAGAAGAGTTTAAGGACTCGAGTGGTGGAGAGTAGACAATGAAACCTTCTTCCATTTCGCACATTTAAGGGCATGTGAGACTGACTCGATCGGTACGAAATTGGTCCTCCTATTTTCTCCGTGATTATTAATATTTTGGATAACAGCAAATTACGTTTTTGTAAGCTGTATATGGAGGCATAACATTTTTATTTATTTCTCTCCGGAATATTAAAGGCCGCGAAGAAGATACGGAAACCGATTTGTTACCGACTGAATCTGTATCAGATTCCGATATCAGTGATAGGTTTCCAGTTCGATTATCTATCTAGTCGTATTTTCAAGGTATTGGTAATAGTGTTACATTGTTGTTTATATTTTTATCTTATACCTATACCTTTTAAGGGAGTTTCTAACTTTTTACTAAGTCTTTTTTCCACTTACTTATTGATACTTGCAAGTACTTTGCAAGTGTTTTCGAGTACAGTAAAAATAAATTACGTGCGGGAAAAATACGGAAAAAATAATACTTTACATTCGAAAATCTGTACACATTGTGTGGAAGCTCGGCATTTTGCAAATTTTTTTCCGTCGAATTTTTATTAATTCATATGATAGGCGCACTTGTACTGGTCAATAAACTTTGCTACTTTGTAGGCAATGACACACTGAATTGTTTGCAATTTTTTCAGATTTTTTAACCATGTAGTTTTTTTTAGTACTCGGAGTATAAAGCTACAGAAGGTACCGTGTAACCATTCCGAAAATCAGTCGGTAACGACAGAACGGAGCGATTTTCTCCGCCGATTTCTGTTAGGTTCAAGTAAAAAAACCTATGACAAGGAACAGCACACTATCAGACAAATTGTGTCCACATTTCTAGAAGATTCACAGTTTTGTTTCCGAAATAAATTCAATAAAACAAAGACTCTATCTCTGCCCAGCCGCTTCCTTTGTCTGCGTTTCCTACTCGCACATTGACTAACGAGGTCGGCGAAGCTTCTCTTCCATTTCCCTCCCGCCATTTCGGCCCAAACATCCTTAAGTGATTGGACTGAAGCGATTTTATTTTGCCATGTTGCATTAGTTCATCCAAGATTTTTATTTTACTTTAGTTTTCGCATACAGGGAAGGACAATGGAAAAAAAAATCCGTCAGTCTCATTTGGTTAGTCCTGTCTCTCGGGGCGCTTTTATGTCGGGGAGCCGCCGGTCATTGTCTCGGGTGGGTCTTTTCGCGCTTAGATGGCTCCACTTGGAACACGGCTTCCTTTGATTTTCCGCTTCGATCCGTTTTTCATTTTGGAACCACCATCTTCGTTAATTAGTTTCCAGACTTTTTTTTCGTTCGATTCACTATAAACTGCTTTGAGCGAATTGGAGATAGAATGGAGAGTCAGCTTTTTGTTAACGTTCCTCTGCAATTCTATCTTGACTCGCGGCATTTAGGGAGGTCAAAGCTCCCGAGATCGAAGATTAAGGGGAGGTTAAACATGTATGAGTGCGAATTTTGAATCCATTTTTCGTCGAAACAATTTATATAAATAAAAAATATATAAAATATAAAAAATAAAAAACGAATTGCGGGATGCACTGAGTCAATCAAATGTGCAGTGGGCCCGCAATTCGTTTGCGGAACTACATAATGTAAAATTTAGGTTGTCGACGCTTGCCGAATCGGATCTTCGATCTCAAATCATCGATCTTTGACCATATCAGTTTCTCCATTTTTTTTTTTGAGATTGTGTTACTACGTGAACTTGACTTAAGAAACTAAAAAAAAATAATAATTAAAAAATCCGCGGTACGCTGAGCTAGTTAATTCTCCAATAGACATTTTGCTGTTTTACTCGCTCAGCACGCTCCATGCAAAGATATATTAATTAAATCAGGTAATTAAGGATTTTCGCCCTTCGCATACGGCAGCTGTGCGAATTAAATTTTTCCAATTTACTCCGTGACGTTTACGCATCTTATAGCTGTGCTGTTATTTTTATTAATTCTATTAATTTTTTTCTGAGCGTATCCCGGCTCTTCCATTGCCAATCGCATAGCGCAAATAATGCGCACATCAGAAGCTTTGAATCGTCGTTAATTGCGACGGAGGATTTTATTAGTAAACCAACGAGTATTAAAAGTTTAAACGATAAGCCGCGGAGTGATGAATTATTAATCGATTCGCTATTTCCTCTCGAGTTTCTCGAATGTCGAGAGCAGGATTGTATAACGCGTTGACTCACCGTATTCCGGCGCCGCAACGGGGACGCACCGGTTTTTTTTCCAAGCAGGTATTGTCCACGACGGTGTGCCAGCTCGCCGGGCAATACCGAAACTTCCTTCGTCCAGATGTTAGTTTGTTTCTCATTTACTCGATGACTTTTAGTTTCTGGCCGCGCTACGGAAACAGATCAGAAACACATTGTACTCCGCGATGAAAAAACTTTTGTCCTATAGTTCAGTAAAGCTCGTTTTTTATTAAATTTTTATTTAAGCTACATTTTCTATTAAGCTCGTTTTGTATTGAAAGCGTGAAGTGTGCATAGAAAGGCACTTTTTCGCATCGCGTGCGGGAAAAATACTGCGCATGAGTACAAACCCAATATGGTCAATTTTCCCGCACCAGTGCGGAAAAAGTGCCTGTATTACACTCTGTGCAAAAATGGCAGTTTTATCGCACTAGTATCGTAAATTACAATTCTGCGTACACTTGCCACAAACGAAAAGCGTGATTTTCGTGAATTTGTTAGGAAAAATTATGTGAATGGCATAAGCGTAGAAAAGAGAGTTCTGACTCTGTGAACGCCGCACTAGCCTTCGGCTCGTATGGTATTTTCACACTCGTCAAAAACTCCCTTTCTACACCCTTGCCATACAAATAATATTTTTTGCCCTTCAGAAATCCAAAGAACCGTAAAATAAATATAACAATATGATGGAAAGCGTTTTCCGGGCTGCCGTACTTTTGTAAACACTGAAGCGCTTTAGATCTATTGCAAAATACAGGAAACAATAAAATTCGTATATTCGAGACACGAGTTCCATAGTTCGAGCTGATAATCCGTGTAAAAAAAAATATATATATATACATATATTTTCTTTTCACCGCAGCATCTAAATTGACTTACGACTTGGCAATCGGACGAGTCTGCGCCGTGGATGTAGCGAGAGGAGTCGGTCCGTTCACCGATGGTAACTGCGGATGAACGGCTATAACCGTTCACAAAATTTTCGGGATCTCTGTGATCCAGCAGCATTTTCGTATATATAGCAGGTTTCGAAACGCGTTATCGCGGCAACGCTCGACCCGCACGCACCTCCGTGTTGTCCTGTCGAGATTTTCGCCGATAAAGCAGATTTCTATCCGGCGATCCGCATGGGTCCCTTAACCCGGGATGGCTGGTGCGTGAACCAGTTCGATTCGAGAGCCTTCGCGAGACAACCGGGTAAGTCTGCCAAGCTCGTTCGACCACAGTGTTTTTCTGAATAAAAAAATTAATAAATAAAAAAAAATTTAAATTCTGTGAATTTATTGTAAAAAATGTTCTTCGCCACTCGGGGATTGCTCGCGGTGAAATATGGCCGAGTCAGTACCACGTGAGTGTCCGGACGCACTGCACCAACCCTCCAGGCTCCCTTTATCCTTATCACTGACGAGGATACGCTTCCTTGATCGCAGGCGCATACTCCGAGCACTCGCACACCCAGCCACCCACACGTGTCCTCCGAAACCACCGGGTAAAACAGGCCAGCGGTTTTGGAACGCGAAGCTCGAGCGACGGAAACGTCTCGTTTCTCGTGTTGTATCGCAATACGCCTTTAGACAAATCTCCGGACTGACCGGCCGCGATGTTTCGGAAGGAGGATGAATGGAACGCTGTTTTTCATTTTTATTTTATCACGATTAATAGGACGTCTTTCGAAGATATTTTATAACGCGCTCGGAGAGTCCCACCGATCGTCCGACCAGCGCAGCTGGAGCCTTAGTGCTGCTGCATCATAGCATCTATATATATACACACTCGGTTGTGCGTATAGATATAACAGATTCGCACGCGGTTATACATAGATATACACGCGAACAATGAGCGTCGCTCGATCAGAGCCGACTCCAGAACTCCTCCTGCACGTTATTTCGGTCACCCGCGCCATCTCGCGGTAAAAACACACGGCGAATTCGCGATTCCCGACGGTTACCCAATGAGAGGGATTGATTTTTATTTCACTAAAAAAATGTGAAAACATCTTTACCGGCATGCGTTCCCGGCAAAAAAGTCTAGAAAAAGAGTTACTGTCTCGATGAAAATAATAATTTTAACCACATTTACAATTTATTTTTTAGTGTGGATAATAAGCTACACTAAGAAAAATTAATGATTCCATTAAGCAAATGCGCGGTGACATACGTTCAAAGGTGTGCTTTGTTGGTCCACAAATATCTTTATTGCAATCGACAAATTTTGAATAAATTGAAGCAAATAATCGTTTAACAAAACAATGCTTTATTTGTACCAAACAAATAATAACTTTGAACGTATGTCACCGCGATTTTTGGTGAATCCAACCAATTTTTTTTTCAGTGCAGAGATTTACATAAACTAGAGTTCGGTTGAAAACTCGAGAATAATTGTTCGGTTATACCGCTAATAATTCATCACCCGATTCACGTCATATTTTTTATTAAAATTATTTTTTAAATAGTAACATGTCTAATATTTCTCTTATTTTACACAATAATCGTAGAGTCGGAAAGTTTCGCGTTTGAACAATTTACGATTCGGCAGTTCCGTTTATAAAAATGCAGTCTTCAGTCACACACTGGCACACCCCATCCACGCATTTCTGCAACAGATTATTAAATAAATTATCAAAACAATTATCTTAGAAAATTATTGTTAACGTTAGTAAACGTACACGTCCAGGGGCGCAGAATGTACCCTCGGCAGCAGGGCCTGAATTTTGATACCACCATCCATACACGAAGGCTTGCGAATATGTATTGTAGCATCGCATTTCCGTGCACATGCTCGGTCTATGTTGACTACATCCCCGGACCTGTGATTTTGCAGGTACGGGGTCTCGTTTCGATCCTTTTAAATGTAAATGAACATTGGTTGAAAATTAATCGGAACTTTGTGGTCTTAACTATATCAATTAATCCCTAACTTACTTGTCCGATGATCAGCCCAGCGGACAAAGCCCAGATACGGAGTCTTATTTTTGGATCGTTGACATGCCTGAATCGCAAATCGACGGCGTTCCAAAAAGCTACCTGATATATAATCTCTTCCTTGTAATCGAGATCATGTTGTCTGCGGAAATATTGTTCAAATTCTTCTTAATTGCATCTATTGATGATTTAATTGGTATCTTTAAAGTACCGCAATGAAGCTTAACTCACGTCGTCTTAGATCCTTTAAAGTCCGTCTGGATCAACAGTGACGGATAAATAATTTTCGGATTCGAAGGCTTAATTCTGGAAACATCGGTTTCGTTGCCAGATTGCGACGCTTCGCGAATCTGTCTTTCCAACCCTGAACGAAAACATTTGTTAAGTTTCGACGATAAATTATATTTCGTGGCAAATGGTTCATCGTGCGTCTTATTTTTTCTGCTTCTGTCACTGATGTCGATTTGACGATCACATGATAGTGAGCATTTAACGTAGTTCTACTCGCGTTAGGACCTTCACTATTTCGTCTGGATCTCACTTCCTCCCGAAAACGTTCCGGCAATGGACGAATAATCACGGTACCGACAATCCCGTGCTGAAATTGTGTGGCACAAATAATAAAAATTACTCCTACAATTCGTGCCGATCAATTAATTTGAAGATAACAGTAGCTTTGCTGACTCACAAAGGACGGGTTTTCCGCTTTCGCCTTTCGCTTGGATCACTGCAACCGTGGAAAAATCTGTAGGACTGGTGAAAAATGTGCATACCACTATTCCCACGATCTGGCGGTTGTGAAAAGTGCATTGAGTCAATGACCTCGGTTTGTACGCAATTTGTCCCGCGAAGATACCACTTCGAGCAGGAACTTACCCCTTCTCGCATCTTCTTGTATGCGACTCTTCCATCGGGCTTCGTGAACGCGAGCCATATCGGTGTAGTCGACCCCATCAATTGTCCGTCCGACGGGTGCAAATAGGTATCAATCTCTTTACCGAAAGCGGTGAATTGTCGTCGCAAATTCGGATCCAATCACTTGTATCGATTGTGTTTCACCAGTACCACCTCGTATTGCGGTACTGAAAAATAAAAAATCGAATCAAATTATAAAAATACATAGGATTAATAGTTTTGAGTTTTGGTAAAGTCTTTACTTTTATCACGCGTCGTGTGAAAAAAATTGGCTATCTCATCATCAGTCATTTGCTCGTCGATCTATAAACGAAAAAGTATATTTTAATTTTTTTTACTTGAAGAATTATAGACGATGCTAAGGACGGAAAAAATGAATAATTAATGGTTTTACCTTCAAACCTTGTACGGATGCTGCCGCGAGCAGAATAACGACACCGAAGGAATGCATTATTCGGTATACGTTTATAACTGAACGGTTCTGAGTAAAATAATTAAGTGCTACGGCTTTTTGTGCACCGTGGTACGCACACATTTAACGAATCGTCCGACAATAGTCGTACTTTTTGGAGTAGTTGGAGTAGTTGGACTATTATACATGTCTCCCCATTCAAGGCTCTTTATAAGGTCACAATTCCTTTGTTCAGGTGAAACATTACGCAAGACTAATGAGCTTATTCCAGCAAATAAAATGCCAGTAATTGTCGCGTCAAGTAACGTCCGTTTATTTAATGAGAAGTGTTAGTGATAAGGTAATAATTTTAATGATACAAATTTGTACGTGTGATAATAATCTACTTTTCATAGGCCGAAATTACGAAAATCAATTAATCGGAAGAAGGTATCTAATCGTGTTTAAATATAAGATACAGATTCATCGGATATACTCCAGGGGACCCCTCATCTGAACCATGTGAATAAATAGTACATATCTAGTTGATCAAATAAATTGAATACGTATTGAAAAGCGAATCGTCCAAATTATTTTTGGATGGTGGTTTCGACACTCACATCATCGGGTAAACTCCAACCAATTCATACACTGCAAGAAATCAAGTGATAATTATCATTTAATTGATTTTAAGAAAAAAACATTATGATTTTATTATTATTATATTATTTTTAAAAGTACAATGGAAATTAAACAAACAAGTACATGATCGTACCGTGTAATCATTAATACCATTAATATCTGAAGTAGCTTAAACAGAATTTGAATAAGAGAAATTCGCAAGTAAGTAATAGCGTAACCGGTAGCGTGTTAGGTAGTAATCATAGGTAGGCAGGGATAAGCATTAGGTAGGTAACCTTATTTTTTATTAATATTCTGTTTTTCTTTTATAATTATCACGTTGTACTACATTATATTATTAAAAGTCCATATTCAGTCGCGATCGAATCATATTTAGCAATTCAATTCAATCAACGTATAATTACTTTGGCTAAGCTATCGAACTCATTGACCCTGACGGGTCGATAATTCCAATAAAATATTTGGTTGCTGCTGCAATAGTTCAGATTTTACGAAGAAAGTGTAAGGAACACTTGGACTTGAAACAACACACCGAAGGTTTCTCGATCGCACAAGGTTTTTCACTAGTTACAGTCTTCATGATGGTGGAGGTTAATTTATGGTGCTTTGTAAAGTCCTTCAACGGTATCGCCATTCCTAGATGATATCGGCTTGCCGCAGGCATTGACCGCTGAGGCAGATCTGCAGCCAATTCAAGGAATGTCGATTGAAGTCGATCGGATAGTCAAGCAGGGTTAACGAGTAAAATTTTAGTGACTAACCATTCCGGCGCTGCAAATTGAACCATCAGCCGGAATACTGTCCAACTCCACGCAGTATTTACCCGTCGTGTCGAGACACCTCAGCCGCAGGCAAATTTCATCTTGGTACTAGTTACAAGAAAAAAAGTCAGCACGAGGCACTCGTTCGAAAAATACAAAAAAAAAATAATAATAATAAAAAACATAAATAAATAAAAACCCGTCGTAAGTAAATTTTCACCGAGCTGTGACTTACCTGGGTGAGTAAGTTCGGCCCGAATCTTGGATCTTTGGGGCACGACTTCGTTCCTCTGATCGCCATGCACTGTTCATCCAAGGTCTTCACTCTTCCGGGTAAAACTCTCGGCATGGGAAAGTTCGTTTGTGCCCGGTTAAAGAGACAGACCGCCGAAGGTTGTCTATTGATTAAAAAAAAAAGAAAATTATTACGAAAAGTCTCATTCGCTAACACACCGGGATCAACGTTCGGGATAATGCACTCACTTGAAAAAATGGTTGAATGCTTGCAAAGAACACGAACTCCAGTTTCCCAGATTTTCCGAGAGTACCGGTTGCGGTCCCATTATGTGACCCGTCGCCTTACTGCAGCCTGTTCCAACATTACCGTCGTGATCGGCACCGAATCTTTAACGATTGATACAACGTTGATATTGTTCATATACGATGCAATCGAATTGCTATTTTACGGACTCACAAGTGACCCAATTCGTGAGCGGCAGTTTGGACGCCGTCGAAACCTCCCCTGTCCTGAATTATCGCGACCGACGAGGTAGTCCTCGGATTATTGTCGCGATTTTTGCAAGCTCCGCCAATAAAAGCTCTACCTATAATAGAGAGTCCTGTTTTTAACGATGTTTCGAGTATATCAAATCGCCTAACGCCCGACGGCAAGTTCGCCTGATACGCCCTTTCGAGTCGGCTATTCGAAGGTGGCAATCATTTTTGTGGACATGAAAAATGTTATAATTAATAAATTGTTTAATTTGTATTTCCACTTCCGAGGTATACTCGTGGAAATTTCAACGTTTGTTCCTCACCGATCTCGTTCCTATTCTACGACTTTTTACCATATTTTCCTCTTTACCATATTTCCGTTTCTACCCTGTTGCGTTGCGTGCACAGCCGACTTTCTCCTCTAATGTATCGCATTCGATACAGTAGGGGATCAGCGAAACCGCGGAAAGCCTCTGCCGATAGAGCCGCTGCCTACCTAAATTCTCCGATGGTAATGCGAGTAAACTCAAGCACGGTTACCAGAGGCGCTTAGACAGCCACCTCCACCTCTCAGTGATTAAACTCCGAGGACACCTCAACCATCATTGCGAGGTGGTTTTGTGGGCACACATTTATCAAAGGTGGAACCCAATCGTCGGGATCACAGAAAAACACTTGGAAAAAATGGCAGTGGTGTCGGCCGAGAATCAAAGCCGGCTCGGCTGCGTGCGAACCCGACCGTCACCCAATGAACCACTACTCTCCCCTTAATGAAAATTATAAATAGTATTAATTAGTATGTCTGTTTACCGAGAGTCCGACAGACACCGTGCGGTTGGCTGCACATGTTGCACCTGAATATCATTGAATCCAATAATTTAATAGATCTGAAAACGAAATCAAGATTCGCTGCGTCGGAGCGATACTCACGATGTCATGGTGACCATAATGTCGGTAGTATTCAGCGGGAATAAATTTTCTATCCTTCGCCTATATATACCACTCTTTATCAGAGCCGTGGCAATATTCATCTTGTACGCAGAAATTCGGCTCTCCCTTATGTAGGAAAGCGCATCAGGTTCCTATGAAATTATCGCACATTCAGTCAACGAACTACTAACGAAACGTTAGGGTACAAGTGGGGAATATGGATCGGTCCATATATCATTGATTTACGTGTTAATCGAGGTGGGCCATATTCACCACTTTTACCCTATCCAATTGCATCGGTCACGAATTTAAACTCACGGTCTCGATTATTATCGTAGCGATGTTGAGTCTGATACTTGGGTTATCGATACCTCTGTACTTCATGTCAACGCCGTTCCAAAAAGGTATAAGATATTCCAACAGAGCATCGGTATTCTCATTGTGGCGCCTGGAGTGAAGAAATTCATCAGTTTCTGTATAGGATAATTTTGCTTTGAGATGAATGTGGGGCTTTTTTTCGATTACCTGAACGTTGGATAATCGACGACGACGAGGATTTGCGGGTAAATTATACTCGGGACAATCACCGTAGAGCGTTCCGATCTGGACGTCAGGTTGTCGGAAACATCGGCATCGATCGCTGTAAGAATCACGCCATCGATTATTCGACGTGGTTCTTTAGTTGACACGATTGTTTCGAGAAGTTTTTTTTACTCACGCATACTGCCGTATGTACTTTCTTTGGGCGCTTCGGGATTCTTGTAGATAACGTGATAGTGGAACTCCTCATTTTCGGCGATCGTAGCATTTTCTACGTAGTCGTTATTGTCGACGGACCTTTGAGTTCTGCCCAAGGTGTGGTTGTTTAAACGGCTAGGTAATGGGTGAATGGACCAGTTCTCCGATCCGATGTAACCGGACTGAGGAGTAAATAAAATCAACTGAAGCGTTCATTCGTGTTTCAAAGACTAATCGGATAACTATTGATTTTTGTAATTGCACTCACGACGACACTTCTTCCGTTTGTGGCTTGCATCACGGCCAGCGTACTCTGCTTATCTCTATCTTCCAAAAATCGCCCGACCGCGGACATCGGCTGCGAGTGAAATTGAGAAAAAGTTATTTAAAAAGCTGCCGGTGTGATGTATTTGTATTTTTGCCAGTTGGTTCCGTTATCCAGGGACCTGGCGACTCACATTATGAAGTATGTCGAATCGAACTTGATCGATCCGTGTTTTATCCACTCTGGCGTGATACACTGGGGTGTCGTATCCTACCAATATTCCGTCGAGTGGTTTTAGCCAGAGGTGAACATTTTGGCCAAAAGCTATCAGTCGAATGTATGTTGGTCTTCCGTAAAATCTTTCGTGCCGTCTTGGCCACTGTAACGCCATTACTTCGTATTGCGGCACTAAACGGTAAAAACACAAAAGACGGAAGAAAGAATTAGAGTGAATTATTCATCGGGAATAATTTAAATTTGCACATGTACGTGGAATGTGATTCGTACCTACTTGCGGCTCGGTTCGAAAAACCTGCCTGATCTCCTCCACCGTCATCTGCTCGAGCACGTTCAAATTAACGGGCGCTGGAACCGCTGCGGTTTGGCTCAGAAGAACCGCACCGAGAACCATCATAGTCGTAGTCGAGATGAATTCTAAACAAATATATAAACATATGTGTAATATTATGATTAAGGTAAGCGGCCCAATTTCCGCCACCTTTAGGCCCAGTTTCTGCCATCTTCGATAGTTAAAGGGAACTTTTCATAAAAAATATACGTGTCGTAGCATTAATCAAGAGTAAACCGCTCTTCAACATGCCGTCAATTTCGTTTGTATTTAACGTATACAGTATTTTCTATTAGTATACATTGCGATTAATGGCGGTAACTGGGACAGCGGCGGAAACTGGGCCGTTAACCTTATATTAATTTTTACCACTCAATGAAATCAGAACAACTCGTACTCACTCATGATAGACGGCAAGACACAAATGTGCAATTGTGAATTTTCAGTGGATGAAAGATCGGTTAATTATGAATTTGAATGCAATGGCCACGTGTTTCTTATATACCATCGCTACTTTGTCGTGGAATATAACACCGCTTTTATGTACATAAGATTTATTGGTTTCATTTTTTTAGCAGGTCATAAAAATGATTAGTCATTTTATTTGCATACCGGACCATCTGGCGAATTCTTAGTTTACTTAGACGCATGAGAGATTTTGGGTAGACTGTACTACGATAGAATTGCAATATGGTAGTCTTCCGGTAGAGTCGTTGTGAGTGATAGAGATATAAATGTGCAGAAAGTAGAGTTTGTGTGATCTTTGAAGTGTTTGGGAATGTGTCGAGATCATTATTGACTCTTCTACATGAAAGAACGTGAGATGTTGAAGGAATAAAAAAATTTTCCATCGTAGCAATCTTCACTATTGGCTTTATCGCAGGTGTTAAATGACTTTAAAAACGTTCCATTGTCGTTATGTAGGTCATCGTTACGTTGAATACTCCTGCGGGAAATCACCTGTACACACTTTACGGTAATCAACGATATTGGCAGTCCGTTGGTCATAGCGGAAGTTCGCTTTGGCTACGACTGCCGTTTGACTAAATCGTAGATCTTTACCAGATGTTAAGGAAACAAGAGTAGTTGTGAACAAATTATAGAAACCCTTTCAATTATAATCCTTAAATTGAAAAAAAATATCCATGTGATATATTATAAGTTAATAATTTTTGTACTCCATGACATTGGTAGATCGATCTATTTTAACAAAGCTCATAAAGTCATGATAATGATACGTGATAACGTAACATTTTCATGACTGATGATAAAGCTTGGAGGGAAGGGTTGTGGAAGGTTTGCCGAAATAACTGATGCTAATGGCAGAGATTAGTTCACAAATGTAACAAGCATCAGGGAGATATGGTAAGCAATAAGTAAACGTAACGCGTGCTCGCGACACGGTAGCTGACGAGACTTCGATGTCTTTTCGGTGGGCCAGAGCTCCGAAAACGCGGCAAATATTAATGCCGCAACGAAAGGGTTCTTATCGTGAACATGCCGCCCGCCTCGTCGTGAGTCGAAATGGACGATCTTGAGGCGCGCTGTCGCCTGGCATGAGCGAAGCTAGTCGGTAATGGCAAGGGGTTGAAGTACAGGTGTCCGCTACACTGAAAAAAAATTTGCTTGCGAGCTGCCGAAGAAAACAATGTTTATTTCAATTGTACTTTCAATTCTTACAATTCCATATGATATGGAAACAACGACAGCAAGACTGTCAAGCAAGGTATGAAATTGTATGAATTCAGAGTGGAATTGTAACAACGTTTTTACTTTATTGGCAGCCCGCAAGCAAATTTTACTTGATTCAATTATTTTTTTTTTCTGTGTAGTGACTGCTCTGACAACTGATCAAGACAAAGGTCTTGATCATCGCGTTATTTGCAAAGGTCGGGTGTACCATAATACGATGGTGACCAAAGCACTGCAGGTACCGTTTCATCCGGCACGTCGAGGTGCTGTGAGAACCCAGGCAGTTGTAGCAGAGATCTTTGATGTCTACGACTTCTTGTTGTTGCTCTGGGTTCTTGCGCGCAATGGTGACGATGAAGTCTCGGGGAACAGGGTGATATGCATCGGAAGATCATTTCGGTGTTCGACGGGTCGGCGCAAAGTGGCACCAGATGCAGGTGGCAGTAGAGCCGGACATGAAAGCGCCTCTATTGACAAATAATGGTACGAGATCGTAGTCAGGTATCGAGTCAGATATAGGAAGTGAACACGACTCCCAAGAACTACCAATCTCTGCGCAGGCCGGTGACAGTAGTAAACCTCCGGTATGATCGAACGGATTCGGAAAATCTCACTCTTTGCTTTTCGAAGACTTACGGAAGTTATATGATTGGGGATGTCAATGACGATTGGAAAACGCATAAAATTCCATGTAGCCATTTTATTTCTCAATGTTTAACATTTATTACGTACCAGGCAAGTGCTTGACGTCAAGACGCTGCTGTGTGTTTCTTGATGTGGTAGAGTTGTGGGTGACTAGTTCGCTATGATAGATTTTTTTTTATACGTTGGTAGCGATTTCGTATAGAGTTTTAGTACTCTCCAGATGTTTTCCAGTAGAGTTATTAGGGCCGTCTTTTTTGGTAGCGCTGTCATCTGGTACAGTTCTAATACTGTAGAGTTCTATGATAGAGTTGTTATTTCGTAAAGATATAAATATGCCGATAATTTGTGCCCTTCGATGGACATAAATGTGAGAACATCTTTGCCGTTATCTTTCCTCGGTAGAAAAGTCCACAAAAAGATTTACTGTTCCGTTCAACATTTTTATCCCGAAATTTTTGTAAACTCCAAAATAATTGTTCGGTTATGCCGCTGACAGTTCATCACCCGATTAACGTAATATTTTTAATAAACAAATGTTTTTTTAAATATTTATTTTATTTTACAAAATAACTGTCGAGTAGGAAAGTTTCGCAATTGACCAATTTACGATCCCGTAGTTCCGTTGACGTATATACAGTCTGCAGTCATACACTGGCATACCGCGTCCACGCATTTCTGCAACAGATTGTCAAATAAATTATTAAGACAATTATTTTAGAAAATTATTGTCAACATTAGTATACGTACATGTCCAGGGGCGCAGAGTGTACCTTCGGCAGCGGGGCCTGAGTTCATACACCACCATCCATACACGAACCATCGCCAATCTGTATAGTAGCATTGCATTTGCGTGCACATGTCCGGGTTCGACTGTTATTGGCATATTATTAGTCCATATTATCATCGTTCGCATCAGCAATGCATTTGACGAATCAGCAGTGCTACTTAAATATAATATTATACTCACGTCGCATGCCCAATCGTAGCCCCGTCCCTGACACTGTTTGTGAGGACCCCAAATTTCGCCCGGTAACAGTCTTTGGACCGGCTCCCCTGGGGGATGGAATTCTGCTGGCTCGTCGTAGCAGTCGTCATAACCCTTCCTGAAATATGCCAATGGAGATGCGTTACTTGCACTTATCATATATTGGTCGTTAAATGGAGCAACAAAATATCTTCATGTTTTACCCCGAGAGGTACGACAGGAGCTTTAAGCTACAGGGAGACCACTCTAGATTTTTCGGACTATCCACGCGTGTGTTTGCCATTATGAATCCATTCGAGCTGCCGCATTCGTCACCAGACTCCGGGTCGTGGTGCAGACCCAACCTTTGGTGACGAAATTCCGTTGCAATGTTAGTATCGAAGTTTCGTCTATAAGTATCAATGTTTTACTCACACGTGGCCTAATTCGTGAGTCGCCGGTAAAATCCCGTCGAAAGCACCGTTGTCACGGATTACTGCGGAGGCATAAAATTTGTTCATACCCGGCCTAGTACATGTAGTTATACCCGCCATTCCTTTGAGAGATAACAAATTACGGAATCAATTGCCAATCGATAGGAGTCGTTGATAACAAAGTTTACTACCGTGATCCTTACCGTGTAGTTCGTTTCCCTTACTAATCATACCAGTACTGCAATGAAAATATAGATACATTAGCGACGAGTTCCTAGTAAAGAAAATCTTGAAAATAATAATAATTGTTACTCGGTCATGGTCACGACAATGTTATATGCTTCGTGCGGAAAGTCCTCGCGTTGATTCATGTTGTACCAATATTCTAGCGTTTCGTCCCATGCCTTATCCATGTTGACCACATTTCCGAACCTGTGATTTTTCAGGAACGGGGTCGCGTTTCGATCCTTTTGACAGTAAAAGAAGATTGGTTGAAAATTAATCGAGTCTTTGTGGTCCTCAGTATAATAATTAATTCCTAAGTTACTTGTCCAATGACTATCCCAGTGATACGGATTCTTATTTTGGGATCGTTGATATGCCTGAATCGCAAATCGACGGCGTTCCAAAAAGCTAACTGATATATAATCTCTTCGTAGTAATCGAGATCATTTTGTCTGTGGGAAAATTGTTGAATTTCTTCTTAATTCCAACCATTGACATTTTAATAACTGTATTCAAAGTACCAAAATGAAACTTCAGTCACCTCGTCTTCGATCCTTTGAAGTCCGTCTGGACTAACAGTGACGGATAAATAATGTCCTGTTCCGAGCGCTTAACTTTCGACGTATCAGTTTTTTTGCCATATCGCGATGCTTCGCGAATCTGTCTTTGCAACCCTGAATGAAAATATTCGTTAAGTGTCGGTGATAAATGACATTACGTGGCAAATTATTCATCGTACGTCTTATTTTTTCTTCTTCCCTCACTGATGTCGATTCGATGATCACATGATAGTGAGTATCTAACATAGTTCCATTCGCGTTAAGAGCTTCACTATTTTTTCTAGATCTCGCTTCCTGCTGTAAACGTTTTGGCAGAGGACGTATAAGCCGGCCATCGACTATCCCGTTCTGCAATTGTATGGAACAAACAATGAAAATAACCCCCACAATTTGTGTCGTTCAATTAATTTCGAGATGACAATAGCGTTGATGACTCACAAAGGACGGGTTTTCGTCTTTCACTTGGTATAATGCGACCGTGGAAAAATCTGTAGAACTGCTGACAAAACTGGAGACCACTATTCCCACGATCTGGCGGTTGTGAAAACTGCATTGAGTCAACGACCTCGGCATGTACACAATTTACACCTCTTCGAGTAGAATCTTACCCCGTTCCGCATCTTCTTGTATTCGATCGTTCCATCGGATTTCGTGGAAGCGAGCCATACTGGTGTATTCGTCCCCATCAATTGTCCGTCCGCCGGGTGCAAATAAGCATCAACGGCTTTGCCGAAAGCGGTGAATTGCATTCGCAAATTCTGATCCGTCCGATTGTACTGATGGTACCTCACCGGTACCACATCGTATTCCGGTACTGAAAAATTTGATCGAATCAAATAATAAAAATACATGCCAACAACATTTTTGACTCTTGGTAAAGTTTTTACTTTTATCACGAGTTGTGTGAAAAAGATTGGCTATCTCGTCGTCGGTCATTAGCTCGTCCATCTATAAACGAAAAACAATAGTTTACTTTTTTTTTACTTGAACAATTGGACGATGGGTAAGGATGGGTAAGATGAATAATTTATGGTTTTACCTTCGAACATTGCACAGACGCTGCCGCCAGCAGAATAAGGACACCGAATGCACGCATTATTCCGTACGCTTTCATATGTGAACGGCTCTGAGTAAAATAATTAAGTGCTATAACTTTTTGTGCACCCTGGTACTATTCGTAGAGCAACGATTACAGGTGCTACGCGACACTTAAATTTCTCCGAATTACTGCCGACTGGACACCGGTCAGAACTGTACCGCACGTGTATTCTGTGCTCCGAAAAATAAATTATTTATTCTTCATTTCATTATTACTTTATATTTCTTATGTATTGACCTCGCTCCACCCACACGGCTTTCCAACAGGTGCGCACGAATTTAACGAATCGTCAGACGATATTCGTACTTTTCGGAGTAGTTTGAAACTATGATACATGTCTCCCAATTTACGACTCTTTATGGCACCACAATTCCTTTGCTCAGGTGAAACATTTCGTATGCCTAACAAGCTTATTCCAACGAATTAAAACGTTAGTAATTGTTGCGTCAATAAAAATGCGTTTAATTAATAAGAAGTGTTAATAAGAAGATAACCATTTCCTCGATATAAATTTGTACATGTGATAATAATCCGTTATTCACAGACGGAAGTAGTAAAATTCAATTAAGCGAAAAGAGGTATCTAATCGCGTTTAAATATTACATACAAATTCATCCGATATACCCCGGGCGACCTTTCATCCGAACCATGTGAATAAATAGTCCATATCTAGTTGATTAATTCAATTATATCGCATCGAAACGCGAATAATCCAGATAATATTTGAATTTTGGTTTCAACACTCGTGTGAACGGGCAAACTCCGACGAATCCACAGGTTCACCCAGTGAAACTATTGCGATGGTAACATAAAAAAATGGACTTTGCAGTATTCTTTCAAATACTGTATTGCTCAAATGTCAGATCGATTATTCGACATGGTCCGTTAGATAAAACGATTTTTTTCGAGAAAGTTTTTCTATTCAACGCATTTTCCACATAGTCGTTGTCACCGACGGACCTTTGAGTTCTCCACAAGTTTTGATTGTTGAAACGGCGGGGTAACTTGCGAATTGACCAAGGTGTCCGATCCGATGTTATCGGACTGAGGAGTAAAGAAAAACAACTTAAGCGTTCGTTCGTTCCTCAAAGAATCGTCGGATAACTAACGTTTTTTTGTAATTGCATTCGTGACAAGTCTTCTTCCGTTTGCAGTTGACGTCACGGCCGAGATATTCTGCCTGTTTTTCTCTTCCAAAAATCGTTTGATCGCGGACATCGGCTGCGAGTAAAATTGAGGAAATGCGATTTAAAAGCTGCTAGTGCGATATATTTGAATTTTTTCCGGCTGGATTAGTTATCAAGGGACCTCCACACAAATCAGTCGCCCACAATTATGCCACACAACAACTCTACCGCAATATAGGCGTCCATGAAAATCTCTACCAAAAAAAAAAAAAGAAAAAAAAAAAAAAAAAAAAAAAAAAAAAAAAAAAAAAAAAAACCACCGACATAGTTAATGACGCGAGTCACCAGGCCAGGACTCACATCGTTAACTATGTCGATGATTTTTTTTCGGTATTTTTTTTTGGTAGAGATTTTTATGGTTGCCTATATTTCGGTCGAGTTGTTATGTGGTATAGTTGTGGGCGACTGGTTTGCTGTGAAAACATTTTTTTCGTACCGTGGCAGAGATTTTGGTAGAGTTCCAAAACGGTAGAGTTGTCGGGACTGCCTTTTTTGGTAGAGTTTTAAGTGGTAGTGACGTAAATGTGCCGCCTATTCATATATTTGTTATCGATATAAGTGGCGGAAAAGTATTGTGACACGACGAAGGTCCTAAGCATCTGTCGGACGATAGTCGACACATGTCATACGATAGCATTTGATGTGTCGTCAAGTAAAAACTAATAAAAAAGTTCAAATTTTTTTTAGTACTGAAGGTCTCTCAGAAGCCTGGTCGTTGTACATTTGAACATTCGTTATTTTTATGTTTCAAAATATCGATTCAATATGTCGACCCCTCATCATTCCATTCGCAATCATTGACGTCATGATTAGAACCGAATTTGCAAATAGAAAAAATATTCGAGAGTGGTTTAACACCTTGTTCTTTTTTTCTATGACATAGTCAGCTTAATTATTATTTTTAATTGAAGAGCTTAGATTATGTATGTCCCAATTCGCTAGCACGCACGATGTGTATACTGCTGAATACCCTGTCGTCATGATATATCGTGACGGCATTGATGATTCCATTGAATCGATCATCAATTTGGTGAATAAACAATCGATCAAGCAGCTTACCCAGAATGTTAGAGTGCTCCCCCCCTCCCCTCCGTATTTACAGGAAGATAGATCTACATCTCTACTACTTACAACTCTATCGTATTAGAACTCTAAAAAAATCTTCCGAAAGTAAAAAAAAAAACTCTACCAGAATCGAAATAAAACTCGACCGGAATGGAAATAAAACTGTACCGAAATTGAAATAAAACTCTACGGGAAGACAAGGCTAGATGGTAGCCTTGTATTCTGGTAGAGTTGTATTTCCATTCTGGTAGAGTTTTTTTTACTTTCTGGTAGAGTTGTGAGTGGTAGAAATGTAAATGTGCCGTGCGACACGCGCGGAATATAACGTACAAAAAATAAATCGCGATTACTATCGATATGGGAAAGGAAAGAAACTCAGGTTTCAAACTCAGATTCAGATGATAGATTACAATTCCGTTAAACTTCCAGTTTTACTGAGCCCGTCCGATAACCAGCGATAGTGAACTCGGGCAAGCCCTGCTGTCCAGTTTTTCGCAGAGTTACAGGCCAAGGCAACGCGAGAAAAACAATTCTACTTAAGTGGTACTCGAGATAAACGTTGATTTATCATAGTGTACAAAGATCCTTCGAAAGTATAGCATCCTTAGATGACATCGGCTTGTCGTAGGCATTGACCATAGAGGCAGATCTGCAGTGAATTCAAAGAACACGAATTAAAATCCCTTTCGAATTTAAATTTCAGTGACTAACCATTCCTTCGCCACAGATGGAACCATCAGCCGGACCATGATACTGAGGTTCGCAGTACTTTCCTGTCGAGTCGAGACATTTCAGCTTCAGGCAACTTTCAGCTTCGTACTAATCACAAGTAAACAGTAAACTCAAATTACTTCTCGGAAAAGAAAATCAAATAACGTCTCGAATAAGTTTTCACTTAGCTATTCTATACCTCAGTAATATTTTCCGGCGGAAATTCCGGATGCCTGAAGCACGTCTTTGTACCTTTGATCATAAGGCACTGTTCATCCATGGTTTGCAATCTTCCTGGAAAAACGCGTGGCATATCGTATGCTGGGCTTGGCCAGTTGAAAAGACAAACAGGCCCTTCTTCCCTGTTGAAGAAACAAATAAATTGCGTTGTACGACGTCTAATTTACGAATTTGTCACGATTTACCCTCGAGAAAATTTAATTACCTGAAAAATTGGTTGAATGCATCCAGAGAGCATTGTGAGAACATTGCAACATTTTCCGTGTATTGCGAATACGGTGCCATTATGTGTCCAGCTTCCGACGAGCAGGGCACTCCGTCCGCACCGTCGTGATGGGCACCGAATCTTTAACGTTTACAATTTAACATTAATATTGTATTAATACCGCATTGTATTAATTATATTAATGTAATATTAATATTATATAAGTACGATGTAATCTAATGACGTTTCCGTGAACTCACAAATGACCGAATTCGTGAACAGCACTTTCAAGTCCGTCGAAACCTCCCTTGTCGCGAATAACAGCGACCGACGCAGTCGAGGAAACAGCACAACGAGGATAATCGCAACGTTTACAAGCTCCTTTGATATAAGCCAGACCTGTTAAAGAGAGATGTATTTATAACAATGTTTCGACTGTATTAACGTTTAACGCCAGAAGATCGTATCGTGCCTGCACAGAGAAAAAAAATCAATTGAATCAACAAAATGTGCGCTTACGGATGGCGAAACAAACGTTTGGTTGATCGAAAGAAATACCACGTTGATCGAACTGACAAGGCCGTCGATTCAAATTTTTCCTTACTTAATACAGCAATTATTTCGTTCTATCAACCAAAAATTTATTTCGCCACCCGTAAGCGCTCATTTTGTTGACTCAATCGATTTTTTTTCTCAGTGTGTAAACACTCAATACACCCTTTCGAATTTAATTAGTCGATGTTAATGTTGTAGTTGCATTTTTCAATAAAATGAATATGTGTGTCTCTTTACCGATAATTCCGATTGGACAGTCAGGTTTCGTTGGATCACACATGTCGTATCTGAAAAAATGGAATTCAATAATTTAATAGATTAAAATGGAATGGAGATCCGCTACTCGGATGCAATGCTTACGATGACATGGTGACCATAATGTCGGAACTATTCGCCAGGAATAGATATTCTATTTTTCGCCTAAATATACCGCTCGATTCCAAAGCGGCGTAGACATTTATCTTCTCCGGGGTAACTCTGCTTTGCCATATGTAGTAAAGGGCATTTGGATCCTGTAAAACGATCAACCAATTAATCGCATTAGCTACTCGCATAAGCCGTAAACTGAAACTCACCGTCTCGATAATTATTCCCGCGATGTTGAACCTAATTTTTGGTTTTTCAAGATCACGGTATCTCAGATCAACGCCGTTCCAGAAAGTTATCAAATATTCCAACAGACGATAGGTATCTCGTTTGTGACGTCTGAATGAAAGAAATTCGTTAGTTTAACCACATAATTATTTTGCTTCTAGACGCAAATATTGATTGTTTTTTCTCTTACAGGTAAGTCGCGTAATCGGCGACCACGAGAACCTGTGGGTACATTGTGCTCGGAATATTTATCGAGCGTTTCGATCTTGATGACTCGCTGTCCAGAACATCAGCCCCTATCGCTGCAAACAGATGTAACCAATTATTGGACGCGCACCCAGGCCTAAACGATTGTTTTAAGGAGGGAGTCTCGCTGCGCGCTGACGTCGCATAAATTCGACAACAATAAGAGAAAATTGCAAGTACTTCTTGATGGTTTGAAAATCTGAAAAAAATCATGTATACTGTAGGTACTGAGAAGATTAATTTTGCATAATAATAATTGCAAAATGTTATTAACAAATTCATCAAAAAATTAATTGGTAAACAAATTACCCGGCAACAAAA
>JAPYZD010000126.1:0-57549 GCA_030522725.1 Ichneumoninae sp. B BG-2022a | reverse complement strand
TATATTTATATTTATATTTATATTTATATTTATATTTATATTTATATTTATATTTATATTTATATTTATATTTATATTTATATTTATATTTATATTTAGAAAAACGGAGCGGCGTGCGGTTTTGCCCTTTAATCGTCCCAGACGATCCGATCAATATTGGGTTTATCGTGTCTCGTCAGTCGCACTTGTATACTCTTTATTTATTTATTTGTACTTTCCGTTCTACTTCTGCTTTTTTTCTTTCCACGAAGCTTGCCCCAATTTCACCGGATGGTGACGAGCGAAGCTAATTGTTTCAATTATTTTTCTAGCACGTTCATTAGCTTCTGCAAATTACTCGAAACTACGTAGAAAAAATATATTTTTTCTCCGAACGAGAACTATTTTATGAAATGTCGTATATTTTCTAAACGGCAAACGCCCGAACGATTTTCCAATTTGAAGAAATACTTTCGACTCTTCTTGGATCGTGGGGGGGAGGGGGAAGAGAGGGACGAAGTATATTACCTTCGCTTCCGGCGACCATGAGCACTCCCGTGAGTGCAATCCTGAGGGACTCCTCGGTAGCACCAGCGCATTCGAGGAACAAACCATCCTCGAAATTGTAACACGGGCATCCCGGTATTGTCTCGGGCTGTGGGCACTCGACGCTATTGGCTTTGTGACTGGCGACCCAGGCTGCCAGTACCATCGAGTAAATTATACGGAAGCCCGTTCGACGATGATTATGAGGATAATGATGCGGCGATGACGAATGACGGAGACGTTCCGTGTGCGAACGCCGATCTCTCTCCCGTTCACTCTTATTTGAGAGCGGATCACGCCACTTCCGCCTCGTGCGTGGCCACGTCGTCCACATTATCGTACTTCCACCTCTAGACGCGCTTTCTCGAGCATCGTCCGGCTCTCAAATTCGTACATTCGGCGAAAAATCTGGAAGAAAAAAAAAACACGTAATTTAATTGTCAATAATTATTTATCATATTTAATATATACTGGCAGGCTGTTGTGGCTCGGGTTCTTCGCGCTCTCGCATTAGGACTATGAAATTTCGAAACTGAACATTGAGATTTTCAGAGATGTACCAGAACACGTCACTTCCGGTTTAATAATGTCATTTTTTCTACTGGAATTACTTCACTTCCGGTTTGAAAATCTCATTTTCTCGACAATACAATAGCATAAGATTCCACTTAGTTTTATGCAGACTGGCGTACTTCTGTTCCCTGTTTCGAGTGCTACGCGGATTTCTGTTGAGTGCTTAATTCCCGTAGCTTCGTACATTTCGTATTAGCTATTTTCGTTACGAAACACCGGGAGCTCGGCACGGTGCAAGGAGACAAGAAAAAAAGAAAAGAAAATAAATGAAAAAACGGAAATCCACGGTGGAGCTGTAATCTCAACGACGAGTGGATAAAGCCCGACGCGGTACTCACATCAGTATGAGGAGGATAAACGCGAACCAGAACGAGAAAAACTGGAGAGCTTTGAGGGTCTTCATTCGTCGTTGATACAACCGGTTTCCTGGGAATTTACTCGAGATATATTGTAGAAGCGTCCTGTTTCTCTCGTTCCCATCCTCATTTCTGTTTTCCCATGAGAAAATTATTCGTACAAGAGGCCATAAAGCTCGCTTTGATGAATACGCAATGTATATATGTCTATATGCGACTCATCGTCAAAGTACTTTCTCGTAACAAGGGCGAAAAAAACCAAGTTCTGTATATGGAGGTTAATATTACAGCTAGTTATAACCAATTCCGTTTGCTATAACGACCTTTTATTCTTTTGACTTTTTACTTCATTATCTCGTGCCAGATTTTCAGTGGGAAAATTTGTTTGTTTTTTTTCAGCTACCCTTCGTATTTATTCATGCTGCCTAGCAGAAAAAGCTTTGTTATAGTGAAAACTTTGTTCGTTAAAGCATCGAAAAAATTGCGCTCCAAAAATTAGTGGATGTGCGTTTGTGTGTAATGTTGGAATAAGTTGAAACCCTTATAATGTGCGAACTGTTTGAGCTATCAAGTTAAGATTTATTGCGCAGGTACATGGATCGATTTTCACCGTTCAGTCGAGTTTTCAGCCAAATGTTTTCCATCATTGAGATTTTATGTGCATTTGAATTTCGCAAGAAAAAATCCTGTGGACATGCTAGTTCTTACATTTTTCGAGCTACCAGGCTGAAAGGTTGTGCAAAAAATCACTATTATCGGCCGATGATCGCTTTTGAATTTGGGATGAATCGATTGTATCGTTTAAATTTTATGAGTTTTCGAATTTATTTTTCAGTCCAATGAAAAATGAATGCTTCATCTCAGACGCAAGTTTTTGTTCTACGAGGAAAAAATACGCGACACGGCACTTACGACGGGACTTCAAAACTTTTTTTCGGGTCATTACAGGGATATAAAAACTTGGAAAGAATCACGATAAGCAAGGGTACCTTTCAAGTACTTTGCAGTTTGGTATAAAACACCTGGCAAATTGAAATCTGCTAAATCCGTCCTCCTAATTTTATTTTATTCGCAAAGTTTCCTCTGCGGAGCTGAAGCGAAAAATTAATTGGCTCACTATCTCGCGCGATGTTTGCTGAGCAATCCTCAACGATGAGGAAGCAATGCACAAATAAATTTTTAGCATTTGGTCTTATTTCACGTTGCATTAAATTTCTATAAAATATTCATTAAAAAGTTTTTCACGTGTTTATCGAAAATTTATCCAAAAAATAGAAACGGTCAAAATTTTCGGCAAAATTTATTGCAGAAAATCGCTGACTCAAATTTGCGAATTCGTCGAACATAAGAAACTAATGTTCGAAAAAAGTCCAAAAATGTCGAAATGTCAGCAACTTTTTATTGGCTATTTCAAGCCGTTTCGAGATAAAGTCGCTTTAAACGATCCAAGTCTGTTAGCCAGCTAAAAATCAAATGTGTTACCGTCTTAGATTATTTGAAGTAGTTTGACACTAACATGTCGAAATATTTTTTAACGCAAACATAGCTTCTTCTATTTGGAAGCAAAACGCATGAAATTTTTAGAAAATATTTCGTTTCCTTTTTCAAATGAAATTTGTACAATTATCAAATATTTTGTAATTTACCGATGAGGCATCCAATTCTGTGTATCTCGAAGCAATTGCAAGCGAAATGGCGTTATGGTTAACGAGACCGTAGAAACTTTGCCGGATAATCGGGTCTCAAGCTCGTTTCCGGTAAAATCAGCACGACCGGTGGGTTGCTCCCGTTCCCGGGTAAACTTGTCGGTGGTCAGTCTCTTCCGCGCCATTAGAGCCGCAACGAAATTGAATTTCCACAGTCGCCCCCTCCCCTCCCCCCTCCCCCCGGCGAGTCGTCGTTTCACAAATATGCGGTATATATTTTTAATATTCAGAGCCTCGGCGCGTTGTAAAACACGCCGAAGGCTAGATTGGAAAACGCGGTGAATTAAATTCGTGGAACGCGAGTGAATTAAATCGCTGCCACTTTTGATGCGAGGGTCGAGCTCGATTCCCATTATCGCCAGTTTGATGCTCGCCACGATTTGACGCTGTGCGCTAACGATTAATTTGAAACGCCAAGTTTTTCATTAGGTAGCCGCAGTTCAAATTTGTTTCGTTGCGGCCTAAAGTTTATTCTGCATTTCTCCTCGCGATAGCACACATTGCACAGTGGACTATCTCGGGTGAAATAAACAATAGAAAATTTATAACTTTCGTTCCACGAGAAACGAGTTTGGATGCGATCGCGAATTCAGATCTGCGGACGTACACTGTTAAAAAAATTGCAAATTTAATATATAATTGTGATGAAAAATTAATATACTTTTTCATCGAAATTAAAGTAAATTATTAAATTGAAAGTACTTTTTATAGTAAAATTGTACATGAAATTTCATGTAACCAGTTTTTGTGCAACAACTGGTAAGTTAAATTTCAGGTACAATCGTGATGATTCGTAATGAAAAATTAATGTTCAGTGCATTAAGAACATTGGAAACGCCATATTAAAAAAAATCACTTTTATTTTACTATAAAAATTACTTTTATTTGAATAATGTACATTCATTTAAATGAAAAAGTATATTATTTTTTCTTCAAAATTGTACACTAAATTTTATGTATGCACCTCCAGTCCTCCACATTAAATAATTTTTTTTTATAGTGCATACCTCGTATGCGACGAGAAAGTGAAAACAAATCGGCTGAATTAAGTCACAGGTGCTCAAACTGTGCCCTAAATCGGTTTCGGTATACTCTACGTGGACGTAACACTTCGGGGCTCTATGGGGGTTGGGCCATGGAGGAGGAAACAGGACGAACTCCCTGTGTGGTGAAACATTCTACATAGCACAAAGCTCGCGTCTGAAACCTCTCGAGGGTTTCGAGGTGGCACCACGGGTACAAGGCTTTGCCAACATACTGGGTTGCCTGCTTTGGTTGCCTGCCTGCCAGTTGTTCACCTATTTGAATAAGGTCGACGATGGTAATGAGAATGCAAATGGCTGCACGCCAGCCTGAACTTTGTATGCCCGCCATCCACGACATGAAATAAAAGTAAGCAGCTCGAATAAGGCTCTCTTTCGCTCCCTCGTTCACTCACTGAAAACTCAGTGTGGGGAGCCCACCGGGAAGGATCGAAGTCCCTCGAGAACGTTGCACAGCATTTCTCACCTGGCGGTGAATTGTAATGTGATTTAAAAAGCCCGCTCCGCACAACGTTGATACTTGAATTGTGCATTTAGCGCAAGATTTTCTGGTGATATTAATTTTAGTCGCCGTTGAGTTAATTTTTCAGTTGATCTCAATTGTGTAGTTGATTAATTACATTATTAATTGATGCGGGTGTTGAGCGTGTAGCGGACAAAATTCCGAAAGCCAGCCCCTCGCTTATACTCTTGATTAGTTACATTACCTTCGAGACTGAATTTTTTTTTCCCGTTGTTAACGGCAAAAACAATTTTTGTAAACTCTTCGACACTTTTCTACACCAAAAATCAATGGTCTTTGATGATGACGGCCTGTTGAAGGACCATTAGTTACAGAAACTCTGTTATCGATCGAACTTGCGGGCACGAATAAGCAAAAAAGGGAATACGTTCCGTTAATTATTATAAAAATAATAATAATTTTAAAAAGTTACATTTGTAAAAAAAGTGAAAATAAGTTTAACAAGCTTCCTTCAAGGTGCTGATGAATGTTTATCAAATTTCGCCAGCATTTTTTTTAGATTAAAGAATAGGAAGATTAAAAAATAAAAAAATTTCTGTTTCATCACAGCGGTCAATATGGTAAAATGGGTATTAGAGGGTTGATTTACCGCGAACGTGCTGAAGCACCGGGTGTTGAGCGTGTAGCGGACAAAATTCCGAAAGCCGGCCCCTCGCTTATACTCTTGATTAAGTGTTATCACGAAACTCCATCACTGTATTCGCAGTTGTACTTTTTACCGTAGATTTATACTTTTATTAAACAATTTTTTCTACGTTCATTCTTTTGCCTAGCTTTGTCCATTACTCCTTTCGCTCTACGGTATCCCGGATACGCACGGAATGCAGTAACGCTCGTAGCATAGCGCATTAGTCTCGGTGTTACCAATTTACTCTCGTATAGCTGAAATTGGTGCCTTAACGATATGTTTCTTGCCAGCAAGAAAATTGCTTTGTGAAGGTAATTTGAAAATTATCAAACAATTTAGTTCTCGTCTTCGGCTTGCAGGACGGCGAAATTTTGAGACTTTATTGAGAAATTATTGCCGGTATTATTATTATTTTTTATAACTGCTGTTTCGCGTTTTTTTGTTTGTTTCGACATTATGTCTATTTCGTTTATACCATTATATTCATAACATTATGTTTATTGCACGTTCGAGTTTTTCTGTCAAATCTAACTTGGCGCGACGTAGATTGAGAGATTAATTTTTTAATTAAATTTTGTTTTTAGCAACATCTCTACCAGACTGCAAAGCCGTGCATTCTTACACGTACGCGTAGTTTTATACTTTTGAAGAATAATTTTTTATACGTTCATTCTTTTGCCAAGATTTGGCCTCGGTATTCCGAACATGCACGGAATGCAGTACAGATTGCAAATTAGTCTCGCGGCATACCGCGTAAGTCTCGGTGATAGGGGAGACCGGCGCAAAACGGCACAGCGGGGCAAAATGGGACACCGAGAACAAAACTCAATTTTCTCAATAATTTTTTGATGCCCCATTTTGTCCCCACGATATATCCGGATTTTCAAACCCGTTTTGCCCCACGTACCATCATCGCCACCATCCAAAAGTTATTCGAGAATTGTGTTTTGTCTCATTATCCCGTTTCGCCCCGGTGTGCCATTTTGCCCCGCTCTCCTCTATAAATTTCCTCTCGAATATGTTAAATTGTTTCTTCGACGATGAGTTTCTTGCCAGCATGAAACTTACTTAACGAAGGACGACGGTCAAGATATCTGCATGGCATCGAATTTCATCTTCGGCAAGTCTCTTTCAATGCACGGCTTCGCGGTAAGAAAAAAGTTTTTCACTTGTACTATTGTATTCTCCAAGTGAACTTCCCGGAGCAAAGATTGCTATTCTATTAAGACTTTATTGAGAAATTATTTCCGGTATTATTATAATTTTTTTTATATCTGGCAGTTTCTTGTTTTCTTTGTTTCGACATTTTACTCACGTTTACACCCCTTTCCTGCATTTCTTGAATCTTGGTTAGCGAGAAGCTGATTCAGAGGTTTTTTTAATTACATTTTTTTAGCAATATCTTCATCGCTCTGCAAAGAGCTTTGGATGCTTCAAATCCAGGGTATTATACAGCGACATTCGTGTTCCCATTATTTTAATCAGACGTGGACTTGTTTTACGAACTTTCCGATGGGACCCTTAAAAGCCGGAACTGTTCTTACACCGCTATATCTCTTCTGCTCACGGTATAACTCTCGCAATCGCAGCGCGTTTCATTGGACGTACTTGAGCTTGAAACTATACGTTCCAACGCTGCCGCGGAATAGTATATCAGTGTTGCACTTTAAACGACTTTATTTTTTGCCGCTGAAAAGTTACCTCGGAATACCTCTCTGTATTCTGAAGAACCAATTAATTTTTTTTTTTTCGGCATTACAGTTCTTTAGTGGTAACCATTCCGTCGTGCTCTTGATAATGCATTACCGCGAGACGCGACATAATTATCTCGGCCCGAGTCGTAATCTTTTTTGATTGCCCACAATGTGACACGTCGCTCATATTTTTTTATTTTTTTCCCTTAATCCGACGAATCAATGTAATGACATGTAACAAAAACTGCGGCTTTTGTAACTATTGTAATAATTTTTGTTCTTGGGCCAAGTTCATTGGTTAATTTGGATTAACAAAAATAATTTGTAATAATTTACTTGATCTCGATTGAATATTGTAATAAAACGTCTGTCATAGATTTTTTGAAAAGATGGCGTTTCATGTCATACTTTAAAAATAATATATACATTCTGAATCGTATAGTATTTTTTTTCGGAATTACAGTTCTGTAGTGGTAAATGTTCCGTCGCGCTCTTGATACGGCGGATTTCCGGCCCGGTTCGTAATATTTTTCGATAGCGCACTGCGTGACACGTCACACATATTTTTAATTTTTTCCCCTTAATCCGGGGAATCAATGTAATCGCATGTAACATAAACTGCGAGATTTTATCTCGCTTGCATGTAGCAATAAAAAACGTCCGTAATAGATTTTTTGAAAATATCGCATTTTTTGTAATTTATTTAAGCCCCCGACGTAAATCAATTCGTTTTTTTACATCGACCGATCGGCAACCTGGTCTCGCACCACTGCGGCGTTCGCGGACTTGTCCGAATCTATACACATAGTCTCTATTTCTCTCGAGCGCACGTTTGCTCCTAGAAATGTCTGGAATCACGCGAAGTCATTTACACGCGAGCACACCGACTGTTCTCGACCTCTGTGCTCCGAGCGCAGCCAATAACTCAGCTGCAGTTCACAAAGCTCTCAGGCCCTCGAGGAGAAATAATAACTCGAAACGTTTTATTTTTCTTATCCTTCTTTTTCTTCTTACTCTTTCTTCAACTTCATACTTCGTCGTTCGAGAATATGCTACAATATTACGTAACTTCCCATTCCGTCCGACTTTTGTGCCTAAGTAGGGTAGAGTGGGGTGGGGCAAAATGAAGCACGACGAAATTTTCAGACAAATGAATTGAAACACTCGAAACTATTCCGGTAAAACGGATTCTCCGGATATGCCGCACATAACGATACATTGTAAAAAACATCATATGAAATTTAATGTACTGAGTCTTGAAGTTTTTACGGATATTCTTATTTTCATTAGATTTTTTTATTTTTAGTTTATATTACTTATCCAAATTAATGTCAATTGTGTCCGATCTTGAATTCAGTGCATTGGGAATTTTTGGATTCTTACGTGTGCATAATAAACCATCATAGAGGTACTTTAATTCCAATAATTGAATTTAATTCCGCTTTAAAAGTCCATGAATTTTTCATGACAATTGGGCAATAATTTTTTTTTTCATAGCATACATAATGTAGCACCTCCCAAATCGAATCGAAAAAGATGTCCGTTCTCATGGTGACGTGGAGGTCGGGGGGTACCCCGTTATGCCCCGCGTCGCAAGTTTTCTCGGACGCTCGGCGTAGTTATTACGAATTCCAATTTTTTTTTTATTTTGCGAACGGTGAAAAATGTATAGTTCCGGTCTCATCGGAACGACCTTTATTACTTCGCTACCGTGGTCCACAGATTTACCCCGCTGCATTAATTATATAGAAAGGTCATTTCTTTAGATATAGTTTGGATCGGACTTCGAGAAGATAACAAAAAAGTAAAATAAAATGTGACGAAACGAAAAAATTGAAAAAGGTGTTGCTCTGTTGACGATTACGATTTTTACGTAAATCCGGAATGTTCCAACTTAGCTCGAACATGCGCGAAACCCCGAGCGCAGCCAATAAGTCCGCTGCATTTCACAAAGCTCCGGGCCGTCGAAGACAGGAACACGAAACGTTTTATTCTTTCTCTTCTTACTACTTTTTCTTCTTCCACTTCATACTTCGTCGCTCGACAATACTTTGCAATATTATGCAACTTCTTGTTTCTTCCGTCTTTCGTGAATATGTAGGGTAGAGCGGGGCAAAATGGAGCGGGACGAAGTTTTTAGAAAAATTAATTAAAATAGTCGACACTGTCCAGTAAAAAACAATTTCGTGATATCGAAATACGAGTTTGTCACTTATTTCTCGTTTATTCAGGTTTGCAGGCAGGTTTGCCTGTCCTTTTATTTCACGGGTCATAAACAATTTTAATTTATACTTTTGTTTGTAAATCTAGATGGATGGTGAAGAAAATAAAAAATAAGAAATTGTGGACGTTCGTGGATAATAAGTTATTGTAAAAAGTACAAACTTTTTTTTACTGCATGCTGGGACAGAATTAATTCTTCGGATATGCTGCGTATAACGGTACACAACGGGGCGCCTCCCACATCGAGTCGCAAGAGATGTCGGTTCTCATCGTGACAGGTGCCTCGTTTTGCCCCTCATCAGAAGTTTTCTCGAATGCTGAAGTAGTTATTACGAATGCCATTTTTTTATGAACGGCAAATTTATAGCTTCGGTCTCATCAAAACGACCTTCATTACTTCGCCACCCCTTCTTGCACTGATTTAGCCCGCCGCATTCATTATACAGAAGGGTCGTATTTTTTTTATATACAGTTTGCATTCAACTTGGTTGAAAAATAATAAAAATTATATTTGACGTAACGAAAAAAAAAAAAAATGGAAAATTGGAGGTAAAAATCTGTTACTCTGTCGAGGACCATGATTTTCACGCGAATCCGAACTGTTCCAATTTAGGTCGAACATGCGTGAAACCCGGAACGCGCGTACGACTTTTATAACAACGATGTATCAGCATCGAAGTGGGATTCACGCAACGCATTCGGCTATGGAAGTGAAATCGTGATTTCAATGCGGATTTTATCGCCCTTTTATACTCGTGATAAACGCGGCAGCGGATCGCGTTTATTTGCGAGAGTGAAGAAAAAGAGGGGAGAATTTTATTTTTATTTTTTGCGCAATCGGCATTACACGCAGGGGTCACGATCGGCGGGTCAATATCGTTCGGGTTGAGTGGAAGTCGAGCCATTTCGTTACAGCTACAGTTTCCATTTCGACAACTCGTTGATCTTTTAAGAAATCCCCAATCCACCGATCCAATTGCACTCGAGAGAATGCACTGACATCTCAAGAGCATGTACAATCCTTTCGAGTTCATGCTATCGGTTCAGGTTATCGGTTCTCACGACGGAGCGAGGTAGAGAAACCGAATATATTTCAGATCGTCTGAAGAGGCTAAAGCCCCTTAACGGTTTATCTTTTTTTTTCCAAACATTGGATTATTTCCATAATTTTCTTTCATCGAATCTGCATATCGTCCCTGCAGACTCGTTATCGCTTCCTTTCACCCATTCATAGAGGTTGCGAAAAAAGGTCTTACCTTTTACAATTTTTGACACAGCGAATAAAAAAAATCTACGAAATCCTAGATTAAACTCCAGTTTTTAAATAATCTTAAGAGGCTTTAACGGTTTATTTATTTATTTACTTATCCGTTTCGACGGGAAAAACCCTTTTACAAAAATGATATAAGATATAGTCTATTAAATTAGCGTTGAATTATTTTCATAAAATGTTCTGAGCTCCTTTAATCGAATCGTGCATATCGACACTTAACCTATCGTCCCTGCAGGCTTGCTGTCGGATCATTTCACCTATTCATACAGAAATAGAGAAAAAAAGAGGTGTTATCTTCAAGAATTTTTGACGCAGCGACTAAAATAAAAAGTTCAAACTCACAAGAGCCCGACGAGAATGGCATAACAAGGAAGACAAGCGTTCGAAGCATCGACTCTTAATAATAATTTAATTTATAATTTGCTTTATAATTTTTTAGTCCCTATCATTGGATTATTTCCATACAATTTTCTGAGCTCGTCTAATCGAATCGAGCATATCGGCTCATAACGTATCGTCCATGCAGGCTTGCTGTCGGATCTTTTCACTCATTAATCGAGAAATCGAAAAAGAGGTCTTATCTTCAACAATTTTTGACACAGCGACTAAACTAAAAAGTTCCACGAAATCCCAGATTAAACTCACAAGAGCACGACGAGAATGGCTCGCACAGAAGAAAAGCGTTCGAGGCGTGTCTGTCGATCGGTCGAGGAAATTGGCGAGTCGACGATACATTTGAGCACAGGAGCGATAGCGATCCCCGACGAGCGGCGGGACGATACCATAGACGAGTATTTCCGTCGAATTTCCCTCCCCGATTTGGCGGCCCCTCGAAAATCGGGCGTCTATATACCCAATATCGCTCGTCTATTCCGTGCTATATCTCCCGGCAATAAATTCCGAACGAGGCCAACGGCGATATATCTCTTGGTCGGACACCCAGGATGTCCCTGTTACCGGCGCTGTATGCTGGTGCCGAGACACACGTGATCACAGTGCAAAAATCTCGCCACCGAGATTTCGTTTTCTCGTCCGGACGAGGCAAAAGCCGTGAACGGACGGTTCGGATAAAGCCGCGCGCTCCCCGCCTTTCAAAAGAAACCTCCGATCTGCCCCGACGAAGGTGTCGCGAGGAGAGGGATTATATTTTTCTCTTATTCGCCGTAAAGCTCGGGGCTTTAACGGTTAAAAATTTAATACACGCTCGAGTCGGCGGGGGTGAAAAGAGCAAGGGAAGTATACTCGCCTCACGTAGCGGCGGGGAGGGAGAGGACCAAGTCCATTGGATAATTTTTATTCCTCAAAGGTATACTCTGGGTAATCCGATAACCGTCTAGCTTCGGCGGAGCGCTATACGTGCGCCCCATTCGGGCAGAAACTTTCTATCCCAAAGCGTACCCCGAGGGAGACTCTTCTTTCCCTCAGGTTGCGCAAACTACATATATACGTAATATATACAGATAGAGGCACACACATGTATACGTACGTACAGATATGCGCGTGTGTACTAACGAAAAGAGAGCCGGGCAAGTGTGCAAGCTGGTTGAACTGCGCTACTGCTGAAACAACCCCTTGAACTTTGTAATCTCGTGAAGAGGCCCGAGACGACCAGTTGGGGTTTCGATGTATATATGTGTGTGAAACTTTAAAACCCGATTTTTCGTGTAATTATGTAACGTAGTGTGGGAAAGAGTGTACGGAGAGAAAAGGAGTGTGGGAAACTGCGAGTCCATGGCGAGCTGCGGGTCGGATAGTTCTTATGCATCTGTGTGGGTTCTTTTTGGAAGGGTGCATAGAACGTGTTTTCGTCGGTGGGACTTTGTCGACGGATATTGTCCGAATGAAAGGGAGGCCAAGGAGAGATACGCGAAGTGGACGGTCGCGGGAGGCTGCGAGGTAGCCGAGAATCGGCACCGACGGCGAGGGTGCGGAGAGGCTCGCGCATACGTACGATGTGGCAACGGGGAAACTCCGGTGCGGATGTACGGCAAGCTTTTCTTTTCAACGCGAGCCGGCCGAGCGAACGAGCTTCACAGGCATGCTGGTTCTGCCGTGACGATACACACGGACGCGCGGATACGAAGATCATTTTTTCCACCGTTGAATGTACTCGCGAGCGCGGCGGGGCTCGAGTTCGGGTTGAAAAAGGGAAAGCGGGACACGGGTTGGGAAGGCAAAGGGTGTCCGGTTTTACCGCGCGCGGTTTCCACCTCGAGCATTCGACGTAATAAATATAATTAAAACAAAAGGCCTCGGACGTGTAACGAACGCTTCTTGTCCGCGAAGGACAGAAAGGACTTTTTATTGTTAATTTCGGAGTTTCACTCGTTCAGCTAACAGTGTCGGTTGATGGAAAATTGAATTGTAACATTGACGAGAAAAACGAGCGGTAAAATAAGAAGAAAACAAAACATTGTGAACTGGAAAAAATGTATGTACCGGACTGGAAGTTTTTATGCAGAAATTACTATATTAAATTTCATGTCATATAAACATTGCGAATGGTTTATTTCTATAATTTACTTTAATTTCAAGGAAAAAGTGTATACATTTTTTGTTGCAATTGTACATTAAATTTTACAATTTTTCTTGCGTTTTGGTTGCTTCTGGATAAGACATTTATGTAAAATGCAATAACCTATTTTGCTACCGTGTACCTTCGATGGATTTTTTTTTCTTCGGCAATATTTTGCGCTCGGGTTTATCTTGGCTTCGGTACCAATGGCAAGGGTGCGGAGAGGCTCGCGTATACGTGCGAGGTGGCAAGACGGAAACCCCGGCGTGGATGTACGGCAAACTTTTCTTTTCAACGCGACCCGGCCGAGCGAACGAGCTTTACATGCATCCTGGTCTCCGTCGTCGCAATACACACTCGTGTGTATTGCGCGGATACGAGGATTATTTTCCCCCCGTTGAATACCCGCGAGCTTTTGCGTCGGGGATCGAGTTCGGGTTGAAAAGGGAAAGCTCGGGTTGGGAAGGTAAAGGGTATTCGGTTTTACTGCGCTCCGTTTCGACCTCGAACATTCGACGTAATAAATAAAATTACAAGCAAAGGTTCGTACGTCTGACGAACGTTTCTTGTCCGCCAATGGCGAGAAAGCTAGAAAGAAATTTTTGATTGTCAATATCACAATTTTATTTTTTCAGCTAACCGTATCGTTTAACTGAAAATTGAATTGCAGCCCAGAAAAACGAGGTGTAAATTGAGAAGAAACAAAAAATTATGGGCGTTTGTGGACAAGAAATTTATGTCAAATGCAACCCATTTTTCTTACCGGTATTTGATGGATTTGTCATTTTTTGATTGTTCTTCAGCAATATTTAATCCTCGGGCTTATCTCGAGCTTGAAATTTCATACATTCTCATTTGTTCGCTAAAAGTACCGAAAAAGAAAATCCCATAAGGACTTTTCTTTCGAAATCAATATTTTCTATCGTTAACACTATAAAAAATCAGGGGTTTTTTCGAAAATTTTCATCAGTCCCTGCATCATGCAAGAAACCTTGTTTCTTGCATGAAACAAGATATTCAAATTTCCGAGGCCCTTATTTCAATGTCTTGCGCCCACCCTACAATCTCGCAACTACCGTCGCAGTCAATTTGCCGCAAGGTGTAACAAGAGAGGCGAACCATATAGTTTGCCTGAGACACGAAAATCTTCTCTCCCTCGTTTCTATTGGCAGCTATTCCGTCCTCTCAGTTTTCTCAGTTTTCAAAACCTGCGAAAGAATGAAAGGGTGAAAAATTAAAAAAAAATACCCATCTTCCCGAACAGTACGCTGAACACCCCGCACATCTTGGATAACAGCTCCGCTGGTATCGGGGTGGTTCGCGTTTCGGCGGAAACGAGGGAGAGAAACACGGCGAGATATCGTGCCCGCATTATGGCAGAGGAGAGAAGCTCGGGATCATTTTGAATGGAGGTCTCGTATGCCGGTGAATGAGAGAAAGCCTGTGGAAGGGGCGCACGCGAGAGCGACGACGTAAGCGCGGCGGGACGGACGGGGGGGACGGATATGCGCGAAAAAGGGTGAAAAGGGGTGAGGGGTAGATACGGAGATGCAGAGATAATGACGATGTCGAGGAGATGAGCGAAGAGGAAGGAAAGCTGGGGTCGCGGCGGGAGGGTCGCGCGTGCGATACACAAGCCGAAGGAGCCGCACAGTGATTGGCATCCCGCCGGCGTCACAGTTATTGGCACGGTAAGCAAAAAAGATTCGCCCCGAAAAGATGGCAGCAAGGTCGGTAACCGGTCCATTGGACCTTTGGCGAAAGGCCGATAACTGTAAAGCTTGGCACGACACAACCGCCCGGTTACGATGGTCGTTTTCCACGAGATAACCCGGACCATCAAGCCGACCCTGGCGAAAGCAAGACATAAATGGCCTGCTTATCATAGAGCGTGTCGCCTGTAGTGATATTCACCGAGGTAGTTTGAGCCTCGCGCCGCGCGACTACTACACGGCTCGCCTCTATCGCATCCCAAATCTAAAATGGAGCGAGTTCCGGGGGATGGAGATAATTTTTTTTCCATCAATATCAAGTATGCGGTGAGCATGTGTGTGTATGTGTGTGTGTGTGTGACGAGAGACGAGAGCGGTTAGGGATAGCTCGGAGCTTTTTAAGGGTGAGCGGAGCACGATGGCCGAGCAGCTAGATATGCTATCTGAATTGGAAGCTCGTTCGCCTCCCAATCGTCACTCCGTGATACCACGAAACAGTCTCTCGTCCCGCGAGGCCCGATGGCAATCGTCCAGCGACGCCAGATGCAGGTTTTATCGGAGAGAGAAAATAAATAAAAAAAATAGAAAAAAAATAAGCAATCTTCCGAAACGATATATTGGCCGCGCGTAGGAGATTCGCCACCGGCTATCTGACAGCTGTTGGATCTTAACGTGTTAAACGATCTATCAATCGCAGTCCGCTTAACCGTTCGATCCATTGCCGATCTAAAAGTAATTTTGTTTTTTATATTTTTTTCTTCAAACTTTTAATGAGGAAAAAGTTGATTGGTATAGAATTGCGAAAAAGTTAATCGCGTTTAAACAGAGAATATCACCCGTAATCGTGTCATGGAGTCAATTTTATTCTGTTGATTTCTCGTGCGATTGAGAAAATCGACGATACGAAACGTCTTGTAAATTTTAAACACCAAATATAATTTTTTTTTATATTTGGATAAATTAATGAACAGACGGTGCGGGCAAAGTGAGCTCACTTTACCCGCGGCGAACTTGGTCATACGATCCCGACCAATTACGGCACGAACGAAAAGGCAACACTGCGAATATCGAATTTCCACCTATTTCGAGATAATATCGCTACACACCAACTTTTTCAAGGTTTAACAAAACGAATTTTACACCGGCTGGTTATGCGTCCATAGTCTAACCCAAATATCGTTCTTGATCCTCGTGTCCGGCTTGTGAACATGCTTTTCGCCTCTCTCGATGCTCGGGCCGGGCGAGCGTTACGATCACAGTTTGTATGAGAAGGAAAATAAAAGAAGAAAAAAAAAGGTACAAGAGGCGATTCCCTCGAGCCTCGATGAACACGCTTGTCGCGTGACACGACCGCTTGCCACGGTGGTTTTTTTACGTTGATGGATACATTGATGGTATATACATCTATATATATGTCCATATATATACGCTATAAGTATACAACCCCTGTCTATAGGTTACGTGGAGCCTCATAAGCTGATGGTGTCAGTGCGGCCCATACAAACAAACATCGTGGCGCCTCTAGAGGCGGGCCGTCACCTTGACACAGGAGTTACACGGTAATCGATCCAACAGCAAAGTACCCATCGACCTCTATTTATTACATTTTCATGGTACTTCCTACGCCTGCGTAAAATCAACCCTCACAAATTGCCTTCCTCCCTCAGTGGAACAAATTCGTCAATTTCGACGCCTCTTTTCCGGAACTTTGAAAATCGGAGGTATCGAGTGCGACCAAAATTTCGCTTGCGGTTGTACCTAAGCGATAATTTTTTTTGTTTTTAAGAAGATAAGGCGTTTCAAGTGGTTTTTACAGATCACATGAGTCGACAGTGATTGAACGTTAAGTTTCGAAATGTGTCGCCGAACACACGACCCGGATATAAAACTGTTCGTCAATATTCTGTCGGTATGTTTGGCATTTTTTGGTGCGGCTATCGCCAACGGGATGGTCGGTGAATATTAAATATTAAAAATCAATAAACGAGAGGCTGTTTACTTTTTTTAAAATAGATTTCGTATTTACGCATCGCTCCTCGATCAGCCATGAAATATTAATATTCACTCCAGACGAGCGTATCTGGAACGGGCAATATTTTTTTCGGGAGCTTCCAACTACCTTGCATTTTTTGTGCAGTACACGCTAAAATCCATTCGACAGAAGAGGATCCTGTTGCAGCAAGTGTTTTGTCATTATTCGCAAATAGAATCCACTCGCATCAAATATGGATTTTATTTAGTACGTACGAACGAAATGCATTTAATGGGAAATAGCAATGCATACCTATATTCTCCCTCATCCAAAGATAAATAAATAAACTGATAAATATATCAATAAAAAAATCCACGTCTCGATAGATCGCGAAGAGGCAAGTATTGCATTAAATAAATAATAACGTGGCCTCTTCGTTCAACTGCACACCCGAGGAAACTGAAGTGAAATATATACTTGTTATTTATTTATCAATAAGTGAGAAATACTTTCGTTAAATCGTTCTGAGAGAGAAAAGGTCTTGTCTACTTCCCTTCTATTTATTATTCCCCTTTTTTCCACCCAGTAGGAAATTAGCCTTCATTTACGTAAAATCCATCGATTAATCGAAGTTGAATTCCACATAAGCGGATCATTTTGCAGAAAGAGTATTGCCATTTCCCGCAAATAGAATCCTCGTGCGGCAGATAGATTTTATTTAATGCGTACGAACGAAACAGACGCGTTGGGGAATAATGAGCAATAGAGATGCACGATCTTCTCCCTCGAGCAAAAATAATAAATAAATATATAAATAAAAAACGGCTCAATAGATGGCGAAGATGGAAGTTACCTCTTCGTTCGGCTGCACTCTCGAGAAGTTCAAGTGAAATATATATTTTTTTTGTCAGCAATAAGCACGCGAAAGACTTTCGTCAAATCGTTCGGGCTTGGCAACGAATTTCAAGGAAACTAAATTTGTAAAGAAAATATTCCAACTTTATTCTTTTGAATCTCGAGCATCCCGAAGAATTCGCGAGCTCGAATTTCTTTTGCGGAGGTACGAATGCATAACGCGGAAGCGCACTGGCAGATCTTGCCCCGTTCCCTTCTCTTTATTATTTTCCTTTCTTCCGTCTAGCAGCGAAGTTGCCATGCTCTTAACGTATCAAGAGAGGCGGCAGTGTCTCGACGCTTCACTCTCAAAATTCACTGTATACACATCCAGGTCTTATTATGTAGAACACAAAGGGTAGACGTGGCATTCGAGGGGACGCTCGAATGTTTTACTATGGCGCATAAGAGGTTTAATTGTCGAAGCTTTGAGTATTTTCTCAACAGGGGTACTCGCCACTATTTTGTATTTCGATGTCGCGTCGCACCGCTCTTTACCGTACTTTTCTCTCAAATCCTTCACCTTTGTCTTCGATTCGCTGTTTAAAATCTGTGACAATAAATCGTTCCGGTCTAACTGGTTCATGCAATTCGTGTAATTTTTTCTTATTCGTAGAGGAGATTGTTCTATAACAAAAACAAAAAAACCTTCTCCATGAGGAAGCAAAATGAAGATTTCATCTTCGAGGTATTTTCAAAAAAGGGAAAAACTTGATTGAAGGAAAAATGCGATTCTAAGATTGCATCCGTATGCATGTGTGCATATATGCGCGATACAAAGGACGTTAAAGGGAGAACATGCCGGTAACAAAAAAATTGGCTCGAAACAGCAAAGTGATCCAAAATGTATGAATATTTGCTTGGTCATAAAAGGGTAAAAGATACAAATTTGTGCCAAGTTTGTTCCAAGTAATTAATACAGGAGCGATGTTCATAATTTTTTAGATTAACTCACATTTCTTCTGCGCACCCAACGTTTACGTACTTTTTCCGGTGTTAATTCATACCGCTCAGAATAAAAAAAAAAATTCAACACCAAACACTGTTGAACCGGCGTGGACCTATTTGTACCAGCTTTATCGCGAAAACCGTTGTAATCTAATGCTTTAAATTTTTTACAGTTTAATGTGCCAGTTAGTTTTCGTGACCGTCAATCGTATGCACAGTCGAATTAAATCGGATAGCGACGATTCGCAAGTTCGGCAATAAATACACTGAAAGAAGGATCTGATAGAAATTACCATAAATCTGGTAAAAACCGACAGAACTTTCAGGCATATTGAGACGACATCCTGGCAAACATTCGTATTAAGTTTACCACATTTTGCTACAAAATATGCTGATTTTCCCTATTGCAAATATTACCCGAATATCTCGTAATGTTTGCTAGAATATAAGTACTTCTTATTAGAAAATATAGTACTCGGTGGCGTTGTGATTCCGAACCGGTTGTTTTAGGTTTGGACGTTATACCGGCATATTATATCGATCAATTTTTTTAAATGCAGGCATACATAACAAAAATTTGAGCACCGAAGTTCTCATTTTTCATTCACGGAATTCTCAGTTTGAATCCACGAAATTTTTAGTCGGATACGAAGAATTTTGCCAACCCGCCGTCTGGAAAAAATTACCATATGCAGAGTAAAAAATTATTTCGTAAAATCCGAGTACTGAGTTTCATAAAAATAATGTTGATAAAAAAGGGACAAAATTGTTTGTTCAGGTTCGAATATACAAACCTGTCATTTTATTACCAGTGTAATTAAAAAATGTTATGTGAACTTTTGTTAGTAAAACTAGCGCCGGATGGTGCGACCGAAAAAATATAAATAAATAAACAGTTGCTGGCGTTTGTGGAATAAAAAACAATTTTTTACTGTGTGGATTCGATAAAAATTGCTACGGCCCCGGTGAAAATTTCACATGTCGCTAGTCGTAGCGCTGCTGTATTATGTTGCCTGGTCGAAGTTTACCATAAGACTTGTTAGTTTTTCCGTGTTCCTTCTCTCAGCGTATAAACTTGTCAAATGAAGAGAACCACGTTACCGTAAGTTTCGATGTTCTCGTACTACCGAGGGGTCATCGAATGTTGCAACCACGCAAATAATCGACGGCAGCAGCGGTAACACAGGCTGCAGTCTCCGAAATCTTGCATGTTAAACGTTAATCTCAAGTGGTACGATTACTGGCGAGGCTCGCTGGGAGGAGGTTCGAAGCAGTATTGTACCCGACGTTTCGGAACTTGGTATGCTTAGCTTTCAGAAATCCAAATAGCTTCGCTAGGCTACTTCGCTGCATCTTCCGGCATTAACTTACTGCATGCATCTCGGGTATTGCACACGGTCTCGAATGCATAGTATATACGACCGGCATGCGCAGTCACTGCTGCCGTTGCCGTTGGTGCTGGAATCCGTGAAACGCGCGGGGCTAGTGATTTACGAGCCTGCCGTGTTCTATATGGGGCTACGATTAATATTTCGTATGCACTATCGTAGTATCATTCCGTACCTGCTGTATATATATACATATATGTATGTATATATATATATATATATATAGATATGTATATATGTATATATACGTGTGTGTGTGGACCGTTCGAAGAAGAATCCGGGTTGCCAGCATGATGGAAAAAAGTAGCCTGTTCGCGAGAGAGAAAAAAAAGTTGGCCAGAGAACGAAGAAATGAAAGAGAAGAGCAGTGCGAGCCGGAATAATGAATTAATTACCGACTGCGAGGCATTTCGCCGGAGCGAACCCGAGTTGAATATCTGACGAATGGATTCGGAAACCTCCGAACAGAAGAACTATCTACAGTCGAGTTTCTCTTTGTTACCGAATTTTTTTTATCTCGCTAACGATAGAAGTCGGCGAAATGTTGACGAGAATTTCGTAATTCCGGCTGACTGTCGGCAAGAGTTACGGAATTATTTGATGTGTGTGTGCGTGTGTGTTTTTTTTACGACGCGATACTCGGATCGGCGGATGAATTTGAAGGATCTCGTCTAACGACCATTTCCACTGTGCCGTTTTACGAGCGAGTTGAAATGTAGGTAACATACAGAGGTCGATTTACCACCCGGGAGATCTTTATACGGGGGCGCTCAACCGATTCGAACTATCGACGATTTCCAAACGAGCTGAGAGCCACGAGAACGGGGGAAAGCGAGGGAAGGCGAGAAATAAAAAAAAAGAAACAGTAAAACAGAAAAGAAAGAGACAGATATCCTGGCTTTCGATCACGTCGGGCTAACCCGGGTTTTACCTTGATAAGAAAAATCGGAATTCAATTGAATTTCTTTTCGGTACGTTGATTCCGCTTCCGGTCCTGCTGTTGAAGTCGGATAAAAGCTTGCTTTCGCGTCTCGTTGACGCCGAGTGGGCCGAAAGGGGTTACTGTACCAGTAGTGAATTTCATAGGGGGTGCTATTGGTGCGCAACGTCAAGATGAGATTTACTTTTTGTTAACTGTGCCGGAGCCCACCCACCGTTGCGTCATAGTACACTTAGCGGCCGGTGCGGCGGGAGGATGGGAGAGGTAAACGCAGGCGACTATCGCCGGAAATTGATTCTTCCTCGTGAGTAACGCTCGGGGATTCGCGGGGGCATCGCTCGATCTGCACCGCTTCACCGAAAGCTCCTCGTGGGCTTCGCCGAGCTTCGGCTACAAGGCTATAACTCGATCGGTGTCAAGATGCTGAGAGGTAACGGCTCCTATTGGGAGCAATAGAAATCTTCCATTTGCTTGGCTCTCGGGCTTCACACTCCGAAAGAGTTGGCATTTTTTATGTGTATGTATAGTATTTTTTTTTTTAACATGCTCTGTGTATCATCGACGACGAGGCGATAATTGAGCGTACGATGATGCGGGACCAATTCGTGGTTGAGTATCGGCCTGTCGTAACCCGATAAAAGGCACACGAATGTAGTGTAGAGCATGATGTGGAGCCACAGGTGCGTCAATCGTAAACTACACGGAGAAAAAAGAATTGTTGGGACAACAAGAATTTCGTTACCGTAACTCATTTACCTGGTTAACATACGCACAACAAGATTTTTTGCTGTGGCAGCAAATATTTTGCTGTAGCAGCAAATATTTTGCTGTGGCAGCCAAATATTTTTTCTGCCACAGCAATAAATTATTAACGATCTACATTTTGTTAGAAATACAGAACTATTTTCCGTGTACGTTCATGCTTTTTCACAAACTGTAATATTAGATTTTCTTAATGCCTTGTACGTTGTTAATGAAAATTCGACCGCACGCCGAAGCGTTTATGTCAATCTATAATCTGTTCTGTTCTATAATCAATCTATATTTGGTTCAATTCAAATCTGCACGAATTGAACCATATGCGTAACATATTACTAATACTAAATTGAGAGTAAGAAATCGTTCAGTTCCGTCGGTAAAAAAGTTAAGTAAGGAGTTAAAAAGGGATCCAGCATCCCCTTAAGCGAATGACACCGAGCAGATTGATTTCACGCGATCGTATTACTAGGGTTTGATTGCGAGAGCGCCTCAGAAGCGACATCAGCGACGACGAGGGGGTTCAAGTCCCGTCCCGATTCGGCGCAGGCGAAGACATCTCAGCAGCCCTGCGGATCGGAGGGGGAAAATACGAAGGACTTTATTAGAGTTATATACCGAGTAGCCACTTTCCTGAAGAGGTACGATCTCGCCGAGAACCTCGCACTGATCACTTCCGCTCTGCCACCGCCGCTTTCCGTTCATCTGGGGCCGTGGCTCGAGTCTACCGCCGAGGTTGTAAAACAATAGCTTGCGGAGCACGGTTTATTACCGTTTTACAACCATACTTCTCTTCTCCCCTCTCTTCAAGGCACAGCTTTGGGCGGATGCTGGTACCCGATGATCCCTCAGCCTTTCTCTATACTTGAGGTCTTAGGATTGAATGTTCCTCAAGCCGCTTGCAGCGTTGGGGAAAATCAATTCAGCCGCGGTATACACGAGTTATCTCCGACAAACGGCTGAAGCGTTTCGTTGCTGCGAAGACAGATAACAGAAAAAAGGCTCACACTGATCATACTCGCAGGGAGATTCGGCTTTTCTCTACCAACGTCGGAACTAAATTAGCACTGTTTCACGTGGAAAAATGTATACAGAGGGAAGGATCTAGTAAATATGCCAATAGCGCTTGAGAGATATTGCCGTAGCAGGTAGCAGTAGGGAACTAGGGTGTCACCTATGATAGGAAGTAACGGATTTATAAGAATTTTTCGTAGATATTATGGTAAAATTACGGGGAGAAGTTCGGCTTTCCTCTACCAACTGTTTCCCGTAGAAAAATATACCCTGAGAAAAGAAGATAGTAAATATGCCAATATTGCTTGAGATATATTACCGTAGCAGACAGTAGTAGGGAACTACAGCGTCACCTATGATAGGGAGTACCGAATTTGTAAGAATTTTTCGTAGATATTATGGTAAAATTTCTTGGAAAATCTAGGACTTTCTGCCTCAGGTCGCGCCCTAGTTGCGTACTGCCATGAGCTGTGGTAATTTTTCTTAGATCGCTCGTAGTGTTTACTAGATCCTTCTCTCAGTGAATATGTGAAAAAAATACATTTTTTAATAGTTGTATACCCGAGTAAGGTAAATGGCCCAGTTTGTGACACTGTCTCAGTTTGTGACAGGTGTACCTTTAGCATAGTAGGCTTCCCCCACCATTTGCCACGCAGCCAATGGGTAGCGCACGTTTGGGGGGATCACAAACTACGGCACTTGGTCCTCCTTGTTTATCCCTATGATTCTACATGCTTAAAGTGAGAGAGCTGCGTAGAAGTGTCATAAGCTGGGCCTTTTACGTTAGTCACTTTGGTGAAGAGGATCTCGTCGAGAACCTCGCACACATCACTTCCGCTCCAAAACCGCCGCTTTCCGTTCATCCGGGGCCGTGGCTCGAGTCTACAGGCAAGGTTGTCAAACAATAGCGTGCGGAGCACGGTTTATTACCGTTTTACAACCACACTCCCGTTCGTCCTTCCCTCAAGGCATAACTTTGGGCGGATGTTGGGACTTGGTCATGGATCATCCGTTCTCCACACACTGAGAGAAGGAACTCGGTAAACTAGCACGTCACTCGGTAAATTTCGACCAGGCAACGTCGTACACCAGCGCCATCACCAGATAGCTGTGAAATCTTCACAGGAGCCAAAGCCATTTTTACCCAAACCCATGTGGTGATTTTTTTCCAGCAGGCGGGTCAGCAAAATTTTGCGTATCCGCCCAAGAATTTCGTGGATTAAAACTGGGAACATACATTTCGCATATACATTTTTTTTGTTAAAAAATGTATACGCAAAAAAATATATTTTGTCATTTATTAAATATACTTTTTATGTAAATATTCCAACCGAAAAATTGCGCCAAGAGCGATTAGTACTTTTTAAAAAATCTCAACTACTTCACCTTCAATGGTTTCCAATAAATTTTCTTCCACCGGTTTTATCGATAACTCTATCTCACGAGTCTCTCTTATTTGTTGCCCGTTTCGAGAGATCGCAGAATTTCTGCTAGCGCCGGAAAAAAAAGTACATACATATCGTTCGCCTCGATGATAACGATCGACACAATCTCTCGATCTCCGCGCACCGTTCGCTGTTTCTGGAATCAGTGATAACGCGATTAAGGCCTCTCAAGGTTCGCTTACAAGATGATCGATTTCAGGAAAAATGGATCTGTATCGTCGATCGACGGTTGAGAATTTCCCACCATCGTCGTGTCGTTCGATCGGCTCTTAGCCGAAGAAAAAAAAATTAATAAAAAAAATTCTATCGAACTACGGTCCTTCGCCATCGTCGGAGCGAAAGGAACGTTATAATTAGAGTCGTCCCTCGAGAGAGCTGCGAGCGCGGGCGAATGGTACCCGGAATGGGGAAAGCGGTATGCGTAACGAGGAAGCTTTTGTAAGTTCGACGATATAGAACGCGCAATATGCACAACCGTTTTGTCTCGCACTCATTGTTCCCCCATCTATTACGCCGTCTTTACTAAAAACTACGAGAAATGCGCGCGCCACTGGAAAAAAAGGAATGAGCTGCGCAGGCTTCAGCCTCGGGTTTACAGCAGCTATTGTTTCGGAAAGTCTTGGAATTGCTTTACTTTGCATATCGTCGCTCGGGTCAACCTTGTCGCGAACGCTGTGTACCTCCGTTTTCTTCAAGTAGCTGTACCCATGCATTGCCAACTCCCACTTTGCCGCTTTTTGCATTTATACATACATATTTATATACACATACATATACGGATGTGCGCACGTGTATATAGATGGAGCGTTTCCACTTTGGCCAATGGACCAGGATGCGAATAGCTTATACATATATATATGTATGTATACATGTATATGTATATATATATCTTAGGCCGAGTACCGGTGGAACGGTTAAAATTTCTTAAGGCGCACATAGCCCCAGGGGGCGCCACACGGGGGGATAGAGTTTTCACTTATCCGCGACGTTCCCGTAGTTTGCATTTTAATGAAAAGTGCTGCTACGTGTCGCCGATGAGTGGAGACGGGAGAGACACTCGTGCTCCGCTTTTAATTCATCCAATTATCCAGAAAGGGAGATGAGACACGTAGCCACGAGACGATAGTTTTGCTAAAATCTATGGAACGCGAGATGAATCGCTATACCGTCGATGAGGTACAAAGTTTTGTTTGTTTGTTTTTTTATTATTTATTTCAGACATAGAATTTTTTTCCAGCCTAAAAATTTTATGGATGAATTTTTTCCGTACGGTACACAGGTTCGTTGAAATCGGTAATGGGCCCGCGATGTAAGTCTAGTTTCGGACCTTTTCGAAGTTTTCAAACTACCGCACTGACAAAAAAAAATACTGAAACCGATTAAATGTCGGAGGGAAATGAGCTTTCAAATTTTTTGTCAAACGCAGTTCGGACGGAACAATACATTTCTATTGCATTTCAATTAATAGTGTCCCGATATCAAAGTATCGATACGACGGCTATTGGAAAGCATTTTTCATTCGTTTTGGTAATTCTTTTTCAGTGGGTATTTATTTATTTTTTTTCGTTGAGGATCAGCTTGTACCAATCAAGAAAATAATAATTGAAGTGGAGAAGCGGAGGTTTAAGGCAGTTAAATAAAAAAAATGTCTGTGACACGAGATTTTTTTTTTTGATCGGAAATGCTGTCGATTTCGCTCGAACTTCAACATTTGTACATGATCGAACAGTGCGTACCGGTTAGTCGTTGAATGTATGCGATTGGGGGGATGAACGAGAGTAGTGAGTGAAGCGATTATACGACAGAGTAGGGTTCGTGTGATGAAAAAAACACAATCGATTCTGCGGAGTGAAATCCCTGGGTGTGTTCAAACAATGCATCCCGCTCTAGTGCAGAATCGAGTTGTTTACGCTCACCGCCGCGAGAACTGGTGCATCCTCGAACCGTTCGCTCCACGATAAGCGACGTCAATTAGTCGCAGGAACGCGTTTTCTCACTCTCTCCCCTTCCCTCTCCGCGCCTCCGGACGGTTTCATTTTTTCCATTTACGACTTTTTTTATTTTTACGTACTCTCATTGTCAACTGTGCCGAGTGGAGTGGCGAGCAAACAATGCGAGCTCTCCGGCACGCTACAAACACAGAAACTCCGTTTCTATTATAGACAATCGACGGAAGGTCAAATGTCGAGAGAGATTTTTTTTTCATTACTCTTTTTTTTCATTCACGTTCTTCGAACGGCGCATTCGTAGTTTTATATTTCACAAGCCTTTTCATAAAGTGATTTAATTTTACCAAATAATCAAAATAATAATAGCAAACATCGTTTTGCGACTTTTTTGTTTTCTTTTTTTTTTCAATTTGTTTTCAGTTACATTCGTTAAAATTTTTTATTGGAAAGCCGTGGCTATTCATTCGTGTGTATTTTATTTTATAACAGACGGAATAAAATATACAATCATTCGCGTCACGTGTCTCGATAATTACTCGAGTTTAAGGTGAAATGTATTGAAAATATATGTTCACTAATTACGCCGAGGATGTTAAAATTGTTATCGTCATTATTATTGTTCATTATTATTATTTTTTACCGTTCGAGAACATCGCGACCGCGTCTTCTCGCTAAATTCATATTTATTCACACGAACGAGGGACAAGACGGGTTTTTTTTTTGTCGCCAACGATTTTTTCACCAGCGTAAGGCCGAGAAGTCGACGGCCTTGCGCAACGGTGGGTTGGATTAGTAAAAAAAATTATATATATATGTATATATATATATATATATATATAAAATAAAATAAAAAACTGCGTCGTTAAAACCGGAGCATAAAATATGTAGGCGGACGTCGCGGGTAAGCCAACTATGTTTCCCAAGTGGCGATAGAAGTGCGTGCGTCGGCTCAACGAGCGAGCTTTGGTTGTGTACGAGAAAAATCTAGCTGGTAGATGCGAGTTGGGCAACGTTAAGGGGACGACTTCGCCGCGGGAGCAGTGCGTTTTAATTATACTTGCACACGATCCACGGACGACGTACGGTGTACCGTTGAGGGCAGCGCTCTTTAAAGCGTCGCAGGCCATTACCGTCCAAATTATTTTTACTAATTATTTTTTAATTACTCGCATAAGTGTGCTCCCTCGTGCCAGATTCTCGGCGAAAGAATAGAGATTCCTATTCCCCGACGAAACAAATTTCACTGACATATTTTGACCCCATTTTCACTATAGATTTTATCCTAATTCGCTATTTTATTTTATTTTATTTTACCAGCCGTAGTAAAAGATATTTACCGATCTCCCTTACAATGCTAGTTCTATTTTTTGTTTTTTATTTCCTTTCTTATTTTTTTTGTACATTACAATGCCTTAGGGTGGGCCTATTCTATTTTCAGCCATTTTATTTTATTTTATTCGTATAAACTTTTTATTGTGTGTAAAGTAATTAACGATGGCAAAGTCAATTTGGCCTTTTTGGAATTAAATGAGGTGTGCTTTTTTTATGGGTAGTCAATATTCGCCTGTTTGGGTGAATAAATTATGGTGCGCAATATATATGCAAACGTTATTGAATGTAAATATCTCTGTATTAAAAAATACCACGGCGAATTCCGGAAAAAGTGGATAAACCGTAGCGTTAGAATCCCGAGGGCGAAGCGGAAGCGCATACTGCGCGTCGCTCTCCCGGAGCTTACCGACGCTTCCCTCGTTTCTGCAAAATATTTCCATACGACGGAGTTACACGAGACGCCGGGACGCTGAAGATGAACCGCGAGCGGTCTCGGTTGATCTTCCTCCGTCGCCGTTGTGGATCGCGTAGTGTACTGCGGTTTTTAACTCGTTTCTCGATAAATTCAAGCCTCGACGGGCGACGAGTTTTCGCCGGGGAACGCCAGTGAAATTTTTCCACCCCTCGACGAGCCCGTTGCCTTTGCATACCCCGCCCCAAGGGTGAATGTGGTCTTTGAGCTCCTCAAAGACCCCCGTCGTCAAATGTCCTTCCGCCTTGAACAACTCGCAAGGATTTCCTTGTTAATATATACGCGCCTCGTTGAAGATAAATTTATAAACGAATTTTTAAAAATCTTTTTTTTAAAGTGCTTAGCGCCGAGACGCTACCGCGTCTCTTCACAGCGGTATCGCATTTCGCGTTTTCAGCATGTCTCAAAGATATCATGTTAGGTTGTGTAAAATTCCGTAATTCTGTAGCGCGGAGTTTTACAGAGGGAACGTGTTACAAACCTTTATAACCCTTTATAACGTTGCAACCCGAGTAGACATTGTTGAGCGTTGCATCGGGCCCTGACAGAGTTCGGCGTCGACCTGACGAGGACTTATCAGGACCTTGTCAGGCCCCAATGTAACGCTCGAAAATTTGTACTCGGGAACAGTTATATCAACATTCCAAGATCGAAAAGAACGTGAAACGCCCATTTTTCTTTTCTTTAAATTTTTTATGTTTTTCTGATTCTTTTTTCGTCGTAACCGACGATGGGCATGAAATCTAGGACGTCTGTTGACAAAAAAAAACATGTACTGTATCTTATAAGTCCATGCAAATACATCTTCCCTGTTTCCAGGCGCATCAAAAATTTTTAAAATGCATTTGAACAAAGTATTTTACTGTAATAATATAAAAGAAATTGTGACCAAACGAATTTTCGAAGAAATCCTTAAAATAATGAAAGAGAAAAAAAAATTATTATGCAAGAGTCCTGAAAGGGATCGATAGGGTACGAACCTATCGATTTGGCATGGAATTACCCATATGTAATGTTCGCGAGATTTTTACGTTTTCCGCGAAAGATAGAACAAAAAGTTGAAACAAAAGAGGAAAATGTATATATTTTTCAAGGCTGATTATTACTTGTACACGGAGAGAAGGATTTGTTACAATTTTCCAATAGTCTGTGAAAAAATGCAATAAGTTTCTGGTACTCCGGGACTATAACATCACCCGTCGAGAAATACGAGAACTAATACGAATATCTACCATAAAAGTTTTTGCTATATTTGTGGTAAAAAAAATGCCACACATGTGTTAAAAATTTTCGTTATATCTAACACGTTAGTGGCTAATGGCGCAGCTGGCGAATACTTCCAGGTAACACGGTACTTTTTACTGGAACCCTCACTCCGTGTAGCTTAATTAATTGGATTAACAATTGGATTAATAATACGATTAATAATTGGAACAACAAGCGGCTTAATAATTGGCATAAAAATTGTATTAATCAATTGGCTTAATGATGGTGAATCTTGAAGATCGAATGCGCGGAAGCGCCTTAGCGAAGAAGCGTTAAACTTTTCCCGCAAATCTATAAGAGTTTTCTTTTTTTAATGAAAGCATTCGAGCGTGAGCGACGCTGGGGACAGCTTTTCAATGAATATAAGGCGAAACTTATTCGATGTTTTCCGTCAGTTTGTTGGATAACAAATTTCGTGCCGCTAAAGTTCTATCAACAACCGAAGCAGAATCTACGAGGGTCACAGTTACAGACAGACACAGATAAACCCATTGGGGGTGTTTTACTATATACCGAGAACGCTGTACCGGCAGCGATACCGGCGCAAGTATGGCGAGGTCTAATAACTCGGCAAGTTAATTGCATTCGTAAACTGTGGGGGGAGCTTGTTTAACTACCCCTTGTGGCCTGCCATCTCAGCCGTCGTGCTTGGCCGACTGACATAAGCCAGTCTCGTTTATATCTTCGTGCAATTTGCCCTTTGAGTTCCGAACTTTTTGCACTTACAGTTCAACGCTAACCAGGGTACGACATTTGGTGCTTAAAGCGAAAAAAAAACATGTTGGGTAAAAACAGTAAGGAATATGAACCAAAGAGGTAAGATGGACGAGTATGCTTTGACAAAAGTCCGTGTTCACCACTTTCACCCGGTTAATAGACGTAGGGTCGAATTTTACGTCAATTTGACCTTAACATTGGTCTTGAGATCGAATTTAAGATCCAAATTTAGCTCGAATTTCATTGCGTGCTTAAGATCTACCTTAAGATCGAACCTCGGTTCGATCTTGATATCGTGCTTAAGTGTGGTCTTAAATTCGAACTTAAGACTGAACTGAAATTCGATCTTACGTCCGGTAAGGTCCGATTTAAGATAGATCGTAAGCACTATCTTAGTAAGCTTTGAAGTTCGGGATAAACTTCAATATTAAATTCCATTTCAGGTTCGAACTGAAGTCTTTAAATCCGACCCATAAGTAGACATATCTTTGACGAGAAGAGTAAGCCGATAAACGATCCAGCTGTCCCTGCTTTCCCCAGCCGCAGTTGCAAAGCTCTCTAACTCTAAGTTAATGACGACGCCGAGCGAAAGTCTCGTTTGGGAAACAAAACAAAACCAAAACAAAAAATATCAACCCTCAGCAACATTTCGTCGGTGGTGTAATGAATTTACCAAGTACCGCCTTTACCCGCCCTCGTTCACCGGCAAGGGCGATAATCTTTTTTTACTCCTTTTTTTCATCACGTGATCGAAAACGGAAAACGACCACAGTCGAGTGTGCGTGGGTGAGGGGAAGAAATCGAGTGAACCTGAAAGGGCCGTCGTTGTTATATCGATGCTCGCGTACACTCCACGGGCTGCTTTCCCCTACTGGGCACGAAGGGAAAAAAAATTACCCCTTCGTCCAACTACCTGTATAATTAGGCACGCCGCGATAGCAGTTACGAGGCTGGCACGCATAAACGACAAAGGCACGCGAGATGTTTGCCTACGGTTCTCCGCGTGCGATATAATACGTACTCTGTGTGCGTATATATTTAGATATATATGTATAATACGCAACGAATGTTCATTCCAGAGGTACAGACACACCAGCGTGGAAGTACGTGTAGAGACCGCGAAACGTTTGAACGTAGGGGTGTGCAAAGGGGCAAAGCACGCGTGGGATTAATCCTACCCCCTCGGGGCTCAATCTCGTGCTCATATACTCTAGGCAAGAACGTGCTGAACGCGTTGATGCGTCCTCAGCGGTCCTATTCCCGACCCCTGGATGGAGTGCCTTATGCCCCGAGCGAACTCCGTTTTATGTGCTATTTGCGTCCTTCAGTTTCGCAAGCTGTGCGAGATTATATACTCTGCGCAGAACCCGGAGGGAAAGGGTGGCTTGAGTTTTCCCGAGTTTAAGTTCCGGCCGCACTCTTGTTACGGATTCGCTGCCTGAAATCAACGACTCTGACTCTCGCCTGTGTGAGGGCATAATCGATATAGATGCAAAAAGCTTCATCCCCGTTGACGACAAGATCAGTGCCTGGTCAGTACTTTAACCGTTCTGATGGGGGGGTTTACTCCCTTTTTTTAGCTTGTTTTTTTTTAGTTCCAAAACTCGTGATTCGTTTTTGTTCTCCCGCCCTTTACTTATTTTCACTGAAATTGCAATGCAAGCAGTATCCGTATCCACGGTTAACCGGAGGGATGCTGAATGGTGGAGAAGAGAATTCGACCAGACCAGCATCAGCAGGGTTCGCAGGGTTTCCGGTTTACCGGCGCTGCGACCGCGAATATCGGAGAGAAAAAGATGAGATAAAGAAGTGGCGGGAAAGTGGTGAGGATCGTGGGGCGGCTCGAGGGACGAAGGAGAGCTTCCAGGAAAAAGGTCTTTGAGGCCACGATGATCCTGGCGATGTTTGTTGGACGTGCCGGAGACGAGCGATCGTTCGTTTATCTCGCGAGTCTTTGCCTTGCATACCGGATTTTTCCTATCCACATACCCTTTCTCGATTCCTCTCACCAACTGCGGGAATGTGGAAATGTTCGAGTGTCTCGCGGATCAACGGTGGAGCGGACGGTATGCTGGATGTGAGCTCCTCGAACGGATTCACTGGTCCGTGTGAACACGTCTAACGAGACGCGTAGGAAGATTCCTAACTCCGGAACTAAAAAAAAACCTAACTCTCATTGTAAGACCTACGCTGCGTCTGTGAGACCCGGAACGAACCGGGGTGAAAACTGCGCTCTGTTCCGTAGATGCATGGTCTGCGAATGATGTTCGCAACATTGTATAGGCGATAACATTTTTCGTCGAACCGATGTGTTGGGTTTGGTGCGGTCCCGTGCCGTGCCAATGGTTACATCTCACCTAGTATATCGTCCGCGAAAACAACGTCCACACCATTTTCTCTAGCATGGAAGGTTCCGAGACCAGCTCTATTTTTCCGACTATCAACCGCGAAGGCTAATCCGTAGGAAAATTCCTAACTCCGGGAGTAAAAAAAACCAAACTCTCATTGTAAAACCTACGCTGGGTCTGTGAGATCCGGAACGAACCGGGGTGAAAACTGCGCTCTGTTCCGCAGATTCATGCTCTGCGAATGATGTTCGCAACATTGTGCCCGGTAGAGGTGATAACATTTTTCATCGAGCCGATGTGTTGGGTTTGGTGCGGTCCCGAAGCCGTGCCGATGGTTGCATCTCACCTGGGATATTGTCCCCGAAAACAACTTCCACACCATCTTATCAAGGATGGAAGGTTGCGAGACCAGCTCTATTTTTCCGACTATCAACCGCGAAGGCTAATCCGACCGATTATCGATTATGAGCTTTATCTGGCAAACGAATGAAAAAGAAAATCTTCAGATTACAGTTTATTTGCCGTGGTCGACAAGTGTGTGCATTGATTCATCGCCGCCGAGAGTATATATATTGGGGTTGGTATTCTCGATGCGCCACATTCGATCGAGATGTTCTCAAGGGCGATCGTACTAGGCCTGCTGGCCCTCGGGTCACTGAGCGTCGATGCCGTCGCGGGAGCCAGGACGGAATGGTGGAAGGACTCCTTTATCTATCAGATCTATCCGAGGAGCTTCAAGGACAGCAACGGTGACGGTGTCGGGGATCTGAACGGCATAACGAGCAAACTCGAGCACTTGGCTGATCTGAAAGTGAGCGCGCTGTGGATATCGCCGATGTATCCGAGCCCAATGGTTGACTTTGGATACGACATCGCGAACTTCACCGACGTCGATCCGGTATTCGGCACGCTGAACGACTTCTCCAAGCTCACCGCCAAAGCCAAGGCACTCGGCATCAAGGTACTCCTCGACTTTGTCCCGAATCACAGTTCCCACGAGCATCCGTGGTTCAAGAAGAGCATACAGAAGATCAAGCCCTACGACGAGTACTACATATGGCAGAACGGCAAAGTGGTGAACGGCACGAGACGACCGCCGAACAACTGGCTGAGCACATTTACGGGATCGGCTTGGGAGTGGAACGCACAGAGGGGTCAGTACTACCTCCATCAGTTCGCCTCCGGACAACCGGACTTGAACTACCGCAGCGCGGCCCTCAGACTCGAGATGGAGAACGCCTTGAAATTTTGGCTCGATCGGGGAGTCGAGGGTTTCCGTGTCGACGCGATAAATCACATGTTCGAGGACGCGAGACTCTTGGACGAGCCGAGGATCTCCGGCACGGGACTTCCCGCCGACGATTACGACACCCTGGACCACATCTACACGAAGAATCGTAATGAGACTTACGATGTGCTGAGATCCTGGCGAAAAGTACTGGACGCACACGACAACGGCACCACCAAGATTCTACTGACCGAGGCTTACGCCGACATTCCTCTAGTGATGAAGTACTTCGAGTACGGATCTAACGTACCGTTCAACTTCATGTTCATGGGCGATCTCAACAACAACTCCCGAAACCTCGACTTCAAGCGGATAATCGACAGGTGGCTGAACGCCATGCCAAAGGGATACTCGGCCAATTGGGTGGTCGGAAATCACGATCAGCATCGTGCGACGGAGAGATTCGGCACCAAACGAGCCGATCAGCTGTCGATGCTCGCCGCTGTGCTTCCCGGTGTCGGTGTGATCTACAACGGGGACGAGATCGGGATGGAGGATCTGTTTCTCACGTACGCCCAGACCGTCGACCCTGCGGGCTGCAACGCCGGTCCCAGCAGATACCACCTGAAGTCGAGAGACCCCGAGAGGACTCCCTTCCAGTGGGACGCTTCCGTCAGCGCTGGTTTCTCAACGAGCAACAAAACCTGGCTCCCGGTCCATCCCAATTACAAGACACTGAACTTGGCCGCGCAGAAAACTGTAGCGGTGTCCCACTATTCGGTACTGAAGAAACTGGTGCTACTGAAGAAGCAGACGATAATGGTAAACGGCAGTACCGAAGTCCTTGCCGTCAGTGACAGCGTTCTTGGTGTCGTTCGAAGAATTCCCAATTCCCCACCGGTCGTTCTTCTCATCAACTTGTCCGAATCTAACGTCGTCGTCGACGCCAGAACTTGGCTCAACATTCCCGAAAACCTCGTCGTTTACACGGCCAGTGTACACTCAAAAATACAGCCGGGTGTACGCGTGAACACCGCAGCACTCAGCCTGCCAGGAGCTGCTTCGGTTGTTCTTTCCGCCCAGAAATTGGCTTTCAGTATTTTTTACAAGCATAACTTGTTTTGATGCAAAGACAATCCGAATAGTATCCGGTCATGAGAAACGGTGGTAAATCGTAGATTTGCGAAGGATAATTGTACTCCGTTATAAAAAACTTTCATCTCATTTGATATTGAATGCTACAATAAAGAATTGATTATGATAAATCCTTCGACTAGGTCTCTATCCTTCCTTGCCTCAGTACTTTAATCCCTATAAAAATAAGCTCGGCGGGTACAATAGTCGCGCGACTGTAAAAAGTAAAGAAGTCATGGGCGTATAATTTTGCACCTTTTTTTTATTTGTTTGTTATTCAATCACGATTCTACTGACACTGGTGTTGATTGATCATTAACTGCACTTGAAAACTTTCAACACCATTCTTTACTCTTACTTTACGTTCGGGCGTGGAATTCTTGTTCACTGAGAGAAGGATCTAGTACAAACCACCGATCATCTAAGAAAAATTACCATAGCACATAGAAGTAGGGCACAAGTAGGCCACCTATGGTGGAAAGTCTCAGATTTTCTACGAATTTTTTCCATAATATCTATGAAATTTTTTTATATTCTTATCTATCAAGCGTCATATTTACTTGATCCTTCTCTCCGCGCTCGGAACTGGAACATTATTTATATGAACGTACGACACTTGTGGTCGAATTCTAAGACGTTTGTTTGAATTTAAGATCGCTCTTGAGATCGAACTTAATTACGAGCTTATCGATCTTAAATTACAAAAACAATTTTCTTATCGCCCTCCACGTATCGTTTTCCAGTCATCGTCACAATCACTGATCATGTCATTGAGGAGAACAATTATTTTCCAGCAATAATTCCATAGAAACGTATTCAAGGAATTCATTTGCCAGATCACCTATTGGTGACAGTATAGTGTCACCAAAGTTAACCGCATTTGGAATCCAGATATAAAGATTATAAGCCGAAAAAGTGTTAACGTTCAATCATAAGTTCGAACTTAAGATCGAACGCAAATGACGATCGAATTGGAGTTCACATTTAAGTTCGAAATTAGGATAGATTTTATGCACGCAATGAAGTACGGGCCAAATTTCGACCTTAAGAGCGATCTTAAATTCAAACTAACGTCTTAAAATTCGACCCTCAGACAGGTAATCTGGAAAGGGTGGGGTCTGTCAGCCGTTGGCACAATATACATTTGGACAGATAAAACGACGGTGTATTCTGCAGACCGTCAGGCTGCCTGTTTGTCAACAATGATACTGTAATTATACGACCAAAAATCGATAATACGGTCTGGAGGTGTTGATAACGTTGGGTCATATGCTTTCGTTTTAATAACTCGATGTGTCAATATACTTTTTTAATGCATGCTCTTTTATTGAATGGTTTATGAGTACCCCGGTAGACATTTTTAATCTTTACATCGATTCCTCACGAGGTTCTGCCACTAAAAAAGTTGGACCTTACCGTGGCAATTTTGGATGACTTAACGGGGGGATTTCGGAGACTGTCCTCTGAAAGCCTCTGGCAACTGAATAGACGGAGCAGTCGTCTGTGTAAATCCTACTAGTGAGGTTCACACAGCTACTCTATAGGACTTATTAAAAATGTTCGGTTTTCGCCTCATGTGATCCCTCCTTCGCTCTCTTGCTGCAGAAGAATTCATGCATGTCTGAGATTTTCAACCCGGGATAAAATTCTGGCAGAATCCACTGAATCATCACAAATGGTCCAAGAAAATGGCGCATATATATCTATAGCGTTACTATAAAACTACCGAAGTTTAGTTCACTACCTAGTTTCTACTAAATCTGCTGTACGCGATCGATCGAAAGATATTTACCGATAATGGAAGTCTTGGTACTCATACTCAGTTTCACGGAAAGCATTCTGGGAAAACTCGAGCTGCATCGAGACCAACGCATAATTCATGTTCATCGGTGGATCTATTGGCTTAGAAATGTTTACGTGCATTTTTTCGCGACAATGACCGTGAAAACGATATCTAAACACATCTTACCTAACTTCATCATAATCGACTTTCCGATTTATCGTGATTTCATCGATTGTGGAGTATTGCCAACAATCGAGTAATCGCGCGATTATACTTTGTTTGTTGGAATCGATAAACACACCTGATTTTTTTATTTCACATACGTTTATCCGCGATATAAATTGACGAGTTTCAATGACGTTCGAGCGCAGTATTCGAGATGATGTCGAAGTCGATCCTACTGTGTCTGCTGGCCGTTGGGGCTCTGCGAGTCGATGCAGTCGGGAAGGAGTGGTGGAAGGATTCCTTCATCTACCAGATCTATCCGAGAAGCTTTATGGACAGCGATGGAAACGGCGTGGGTGACTTGAACGGTATTACCAGCAGGCTCGAGCATTTGGTCGACCTGAACGTCAGCGCGCTTTGGATCTCACCTATCTACGTCAGTCCGATGGCAGATTTTGGCTACGATATATCAAATTTTACCGACATCGATCCGACGTTCGGTACTCTGGGCGACTTCACAAAACTTACCGCCAAAGCAAAGTCTCTGGGTCTCAAGGTACTGCTGGATTTCGTGCCTAATCACAGTTCGGACAAGCATCCGTGGTTCCAGAAGAGTATACAAAAGATCAAGCCCTACGACGAATACTACATCTGGCGGGACGCTAAGATGGTGAACGGTACGAGACAACCGCCGAACAATTGGTTGAGCAGGTTTGGAAAGTCGGCTTGGGAATGGAACGCTCAGAGGGGACAGTATTACTATCACGAGTTCGTCATCGGCCAACCGGACTTGAACTACCGTAGCGCGGCACTGGATCTTGAGATGAAAAACGCACTGACCTTCTGGCTCGATCGAGGAGTCGATGGTTTCCGCATAGACGCTATAAATTTCATGTTCGAGGATCCGAGGATGTTGGACGAGCCCGTGATTCCCGGCACCGGCCTGCCCGCTGACGACTGGGAGACTCTCAATCACATCTACACGATGGATCAAAATGACACCTATCAGGTTGTTAAATCTTGGCGCAAGCTCGTCGACGACCACGCGAGGAGAGCGAACGGTGACGCGAAGATTCTTCTCACCGAGGCCTACACGGCTCTCCCCAACGTAATGAGGTATTACGAGGCCGGCTCGAACGTTCCGTTCAACTTCATGTTCATGTCCGATGTGTCCAACGCTTCGAGTGCCGCGGACTTCAAACGTCAAATAGACCGTTGGATGAACGCCATGCCAAACGGCTACTCGGCTAACTGGGTCGTTGGCAATCATGACAATCATCGAGCTGCATCGAGACTCGGCACCAAGAGGGCGGATCAGTTCTCGATGCTGGCCGCTGTGCTTCCCGGTGTTGCCATCATCTACAACGGCGACGAGATCGGCATGGAGGACCTGTGGCTATCGTACAACGACACGGTCGACCCGGCTGGATGCATTGCCGGCCCCGACCGGTACGAACTCGCGTCCAGAGATCCCGAGAGGACGCCGTTCCAGTGGGACACCACGATTAGCGCAGGTTTCTCAAAGAGCAACAAGACTTGGCTACCTGTTCATCCGAATTATAAGACTCTCAACCTCGCGGCTCAGAAAAGACTCGTGGTGTCCCATTACTCGGTGTTCAAAAGGCTCGTCGCATTGAAGAGGCGACCGATCATGAACAACGGCAGTTTGGAAGTCATTCTCGTGAGCGACAAAGTCTTGGGTGTCGTACGAAGACTGCCCGGTTCCTTCCCCGTCGTTCTTCTGATTAACTTTTCCGAATCAAACGTCGTCGTCGACGCCAGAACTTGGCTGAACATTCCCGAGCAACTAATCGTCCACACGACGAGCGTTGACGCCAAAATACCTACGGGTGTACGCATGAACACCTCGCAACTCAGTCTTCCTGGCGCCGCTTCGATTATTCTTTATTGAAGCTTCACTTGGGCCGATGATATCAATAGGGTAAAAGTGGTGAATATGGCCCACCTCGATTAACACGTAAATCAATGATATATGGACCGGGCCATATTCCCCACTTTTACCCTATATCAATATGTAATAGAATCGCTTGTTACAAATAACAAATGTCAAATAAAGAATTAGTGTTATCTTATGATTTAGTCGATGTTTCTGAACTTCCCATCATCCTTGTCCCCGAGTCAAACGCGCCGGGAAGCTATTTTAGGGCTGTACCTCGAAGATTATACGTTGGATGTAGCACTTACAGCGACGAAACGCCGTGGGGTTTAATCTCGCTGGGGTGAGCACGTGTCGATACGAACGAGAACGTGAGCACTTTACTACGCCAACAGATCTGCGCTCCACGCCGTAATAGTCTGTTATTGCGGGCTTACGAACACACATTTGGATCTCTACGTTAAGCTCCTAGAAATTTTAGAAAGTTTCGTCGAGGCCTCATCAGGTCCTTAAAAGGCCTTTACAAGACCTTATTAAATACTTTCCGGCACTTATGGGGGTCTTACCTAATTTCGGATTTCAAATCTCAAATTTATCCTCACGAAATCTCAGTTTTCAACCGAATGTGACGTTATACGGGTAAACGTCACTTCCGGTTTGAAAATCTCGATTTTTTTATCGGTAGTAACATCATAGCGGAAATACGTCACATCACGTCTTTTAATTTCATTTTTCAAACAGGAAGTGCCGTATTTCCGGGATGACGTCACTGACGTGTTAAAAGAGAGATTTTCACTTCACCGGAAGCGAAGTGAAAAAAATTCTGAGTTTCCAGATTTAAAAAAAAAATTTTTCTGGAATGTATTTCGGATGCAGGCAGTGACAGAAACGTGGGAATTACGGAACACAGAAAAGTGTGTCTAAGAACATGCGTGCGCTGGAATGGACCCGAGGCAGATTCATGGTCGCCGAATAAAATTTGGAGACCATGAATCTCCGGAACACAGCACAGACTTCAATACTGTGGCCGAGACTTGCGCGACGATACGATTTTTCGTCAAGTCAAGTCAATATGTTGGGTCGGACTCAATGCTAGGTTCGGGCGGATACCGGCTTGGTATCTGCCAGTGGTAACTAGGACATAGCTAATCAACAATGAATAACGGAACCAAGGACTTGACCGTGGATTCTTTTTCGCCACGATAGTGGGTGCGATATCTAATGTACCTTATCTGGTCTCATTGCCATCCGTCCGATACAACCTCGCACCACAATACACATCGAACATTTTTTTCCTTTTCGAAACGTCTATCGTATCTTTCGGCGAACAATCGACAAACAGGAAGATTGCAACTTATTTATCTAGTTCGATGGTCGGGAATATTTTTTTCATCTAAAGTGTCCAATCGATATAAATTCAACAGCTTTGTTAACGATCCAATACAGTATTCGAGATGTTGCCGAAGTCGTTAGTACTGAGCCTGCTAGTCCTCGGGGCACTGCAAGTCGACGCGGCCAGCAAAGAACCGAAGGAATGGTGGAGGAACAGCTTCATCTACCAGATCTATCCGAGAAGCTTCAAGGACAGCAATGGGGATGGTGTAGGAGACCTAAACGGCATAACCAGCAAGCTCGAACATCTGGTCGATATGAACGTAAGTGCCCTGTGGCTTTCACCGATCTACACTAGTCCGATGGTAGACTTTGGCTACGACATTGCAAACTTCACCGAAATCGATCCGATATTCGGTACTCTGAGCGACTTCACGAACCTCACCGCCAGAGCCAAATCGTTGGGACTCAAGGTGATTCTCGACTTCGTTCCGAATCACAGTTCCACCGAGCATCCATGGTTCAAGAAGAGCGTACAGAAGATCAAGCCGTACGACGAATACTACATCTGGCAGGACGCGATGTTGGTTAACGGCACGAAGGAACCACCGAACAATTGGCTGAGCGTGTTCGGAGGATCCGCTTGGGAATGGAATGCCGTCAGGGGTCAGTACTACTTCCACCAATTCGCCATCGGTCAGCCGGACTTGAACTACCGCAGCGCGGCCCTGAATCTCGAGATGCAGAACGTTCTGACATTCTGGCTCGACCAGGGTGTCGACGGTTTCCGGATAGATGCGATAAACGCGATGTTCGAGGATCCCAGACTGTTGGACGAGCCCAGGCTGGCTGATACCCATCTTCCCCCGGACGACTACGAGAGCCTTGATCACATCTACACGAAGGATCTCAACGACACTTATCTCGTGCTCAAAGCCTGGCGGAAACTTATCGACGCTCACGGCAAGAAAGCTCCTAAGGGTGAACCGAAAATTCTGCTGACCGAGGCAGTAACAACCATACCTCTGACGATGGAGTACTACGAGCACGGATCTAACGTGCCATTCAACTTCATGTTCGTACTCGAATTGAACAACCGCTCGCGGCCCATTGATTTCAAGCGTCTGATCGACCGATGGATGAACGCCATGCCGAAGGACTACACGGCCAATTGGGTCGTTGATAATCACGACAATCATCGCGCGGCGACGAGATTCGGGAGGAAACGGGCCGATCAGTTGTCGATGCTCGCCGCTGTGCTTCCCGGCATTGGTATCATCTACAACGGCGACGAGATCGGCATGGAGGATCTCTGGTTGTCGTACAACGACACGGTTGATCCAGCCGGATGCAACCTCGGACCTAGCAGGTACGAGCTCAAGTCCAGAGACCCCGAGAGGACACCGTTCCAGTGGGATTCAACGGTAAACGCAGGTTTCTCAACGAGCAACAAGACTTGGCTGCCGGTCAATCCGAACTACAAGAAACTCAACCTGGCAATGCAAAAATCATCGGCCGTGTCCCACTACTCGGTATTCAAAAAACTCGTGGCGCTGAAGAAACAACCTATGATGAACGCGAGCAGCATGGAAGTCATAGTCATTGAGGAAGATGTTCTGGGTGTCGTGCGAAGAGAACCGGACGTTGGTATCGTCGTTCTTCTCATAAACTTCTCACCGTCAACCGTGATTATCGACGCTAGGACGTGGATGAACATTCCCGATCAACTGTTCGTCTACGCATCGAGCGTACATTCCGGTATACCATCCGGTGTTAATATGGACACAACCGTGATGAACCTCCCAGGTGCTGCTTCGGTCATTCTTTCGTCCCAGGAACAAGTTTTCAAAATGTTCAGTACATTGAACTTGTACTGATTCAACGGATTTCTCGCTGTCTCTACATCTATGCAGTGCGTCGTTTAAATAAATCCCTTGGATTATTTTCAGCATTGATAATGCAATAATAACAAAGTGTTGCAAATTATATTCTACTAATTCCTCAGTATTCCCCAACCCATATTTTCATCCGATCTTTTCCACTCTTCCTCTCGGGATCAATTTGTTGACATGTTCAATAAATTACACTTGTACTGATTCAACAGATTTCTCGCTGTCTCCATAACGATGTAGTACATAGGTTAAATAAATCCCTTGGATTATTTTAAGCATTGATAACGCAATAATAATAAAGTGTATCAAATTATATTGTACTAAATCCTCGTATTCCGTATTGCATATCACATCCCATATTTTCGACACATTCTTCCACCCAGGAACACGTTTTCGACGTTTCCACTAAATTAAACCTGTACCGATTGAACTAATTTCTCGCTGTCTCTATATCTATGTAGTACATCGTTTAAATAAATTCCTTGGTTCATATTCCCCATTGATAACGCAACAATAATAAATAGTATCAAAATTATATTATCCTAATTCCTCAGGTTGTCCCATATCCGTGCGGTAAGAAGATTAACTGATCTACTTAACCGAGTAAGTTTGCCATTAAACCTTGTCGTAAAAGGTATTGTATTTTTTTTTTTTTAATATTTTCAGCCACGCGAGATTGCTATAACGCGGGAGTATTAGAGTGTCTCCCGTTCGCTTCGTCAGCCTTTATAACAGCGCACAACGACTCGGGGCAGTGCATATTCGCGCTGATTAAAATTCGTCATTAACCCAGATTCTCGGCGCAACGGAGCGAAGCTTCGCGCATTGCCATTTCATACGCATAATGTACAAATAGCTCAACCCCTGCAATTGAATCAGACCCATTTACTCCGTGGCATGCGACTTCCCACTGTGGAACCCCGTAACAACCGGTCATAAAAAATCTCCCCCAGTTTCGCATAAAACCTTGTGTAATGACACACCACCATATGCAATAATCAAAACGGCGAGAGAAATAAAATTCACGGAGACCAATAAACATCGGCATTAAAATCAACCCCATCGAACAATGTCCGGCGAAACTCGCGAGGCGCTCTTGCGACTCTTGTTTTTGTGTCCCGTTATGCGAACGGCTTAATTACAATGGCTAAGCGAGATGCTAATAGATCGATCAACCTCTCGCGATAAGTGGCGAATGTATACACATACGTGTATGTATTCGGCAGAGACGAGGCTCGAGATAGAGTTAAGGGCCGGAAGTCGAGCCGGAAACACTCACAGTTAGGTGGAGGTTTAAGCTATAGTGTAGTATTAGCGGGGTTGAGTATCGTCGACATGAGCCGCAAAGTGGTTGGATGCTCGAGAGACGCGAGAGGGAAAGAGGAGACGCCGGAGGTGCACGCCCGCGCGCCGGGCTTGTCGTCGTCTTGGCAAATGTGGGCCAGACGAGAGGGTAGTTCAATCATGCCGTAGCTCACCGAGGTAGAATGGAAATGAGCACGATGCGGTGGTTATAGTGCTGCGGAAGCGTAGCCCTCGCCGTCACGGCTGTTGACGGTACAACCACTGTGCCCGGTTACTCGAATCTATTTTAACATGTACCAGCGGCACTGTGTGCGCGCGACGAGCTTTCGGTACAAGGCGAGAGACGGACGGTAGGGGAGAAATGACTGGAAAGTGCGAGACAACAGTGAGACGCTACAGGAGAAATTCTCGAGCCCTCCTGGCAGCCGTTGGAAGAGGCACGGATATACAAGCACAACGCTCTGGCGCGCACCAATCACGCTGAGTGCACATTCTTCAACGGTTCTCTCGAGCGAGCACCTAGGCGAGACTGAGTTACGTGGAAATGGAAGATCCGAGCCAGAGAAATGGAGCGAGAACCTGAGATGGAACAGCGGACGGAGAGAAAGACCGGACCGAGAAAGCTCGCGAGAGACACGCACGGCGTTAAATTGTGAAGGTGAAACCAGCCGTATTCTCAGTGCAGTATATCTTTTTGCATATTCAACGTTCATTTTTTTTTCTTTTTTTTGGGGGCGTTTTTTTTCATCAAGCATGAAAACTTCCTACTGTAGTTGCACATACACGGGACCCACCCGGCTTTCTCGGAGGAGGCTGCCTCATCTCTTTCGAACACTTGGGCGCCGCTGGAGGAGCCCGAGGGACTTGACCCGCGGAGGGTTTCGTCTGATTCGCCGTTAGTTATAACTCATCGCGTCTTAATTAACCCGCAGCGTCTCTTCCGCGGGGGGGCCCCCGCCCCGCCCCCCCCCCCCCCCCCTCCTCCTCGGCACGAATCTCCAAATTGGTTTACAAACTGCTCCTCCGCCTGCAACATCTTGGGACAGCGCGAACACCCCTCAACCGCAGCACGCTCAATGACGCCTCGCGCGACGCTCGCTCTTCGCCCCCTAATCATTCTTCTTGAAATTCTGGCCTCTGGCTATCTTCAGATTCGAGCATCCGCACAGAACATAACACTGAGGAAAAGAAATGCTTGAATTAAACAAATGCGCGGTGAAATACGTTTAAAGGTGTATTTGGTTGGTCTATCAAAATATTTATTTCAATCGACAAAATTTGAATAAATTGACGCAAATAATCGTTTAACAAAACAATACTCTATTTGTACCAAACAAATAACAGCTTTGAACGTATGTCACCACGACTTCTGGTTAATCGAACCAATTTTTTTCCTCAGTGTATATAATTAATTTTGTTGTGCATTTAGAAGAAAAAATGTATTTAAGCGACCGGCCGTTCTATTGCTATATCTATACTAATGGCTCTTTATATGTGAGTTAGAAATAGTTTCTAACTTTGCACGCTCTCAAATGGAACGATTACATCGGCATACTTTGATGCCGATATATATTTCATACCGTTGAAATATCGGCTCGATATAATTACGGTTGATATCTATTGGCTCGATATAATTACGGTTGATATCGTAATGTGTGCGGAACGCAAACGACAGATTTGTCAGTGGATTTTCCACCAATAGTACGTCATCGTATCTATATTTGTTGTTACAATACAGCGCCGCAAATTGCGCGATCTGTAATTACGCTGAGAATTCCATTGAAGCTCTCGTCATTCAGAATAATCGCAAATTACTGCGTTGACATTATGAAAACCCCATATCATGGTCTCAATTGGATATCAATTACATTTGTATTTATAGCCAAAATTCGATTAAACATCGAAGGCGTTCCCGTTAAATCATATAATTTAATCCGTAGAGTTCTCACCTCGACGAGCAGAACAGGACAGCAATTTCATCGAATTACTTTTTTATTTAGTGCTTTCGCTTTCTGTTGATTGGTTGATTATTTTCTTCCTTTTTTTACGAGCATTTTTTAATCAAGTGACTCATGTAAAGCACTTCTGTAACGTTGGAGGATTTCTCGTCGATATTATGTGCTCCCTCCGTCCGTGTATATTCGTTACATCTCACACAAGTCGGAGATGAAAGAAATCGGCGTGAAGGACGCTATGAAGATGAAAAGGAGCGAGCAGACGGTGAGATTCCGTGAACGTTCGTATAGTAACTTTCAATTATTCGCCGTCTTCAAAGGAGACTGCGTGAATGTTCCTCATATACGAAATCTTGAATACAGTGACTCTTGAAATTTTTTCGCCGTTGCACAGAAGTTAATTGTCAAAGGCAACGCAACAATGGGAAAATAATAAAGATTATAGGCGCGACTCCGGATTTCCAATTCCAGCTGGCAGATACTTTACCACCGATACTGCGGGACGCGAGACTAAAATGTATCCGAAAATGTACCCAAAATATATCCGAAGCATGGAACATTTTTGGCTTGGATATGAAGAAAGCAAATTATGGTATATTATACATTGGACGAATTAGCACAGTTAAAATAATTAATGGTTCAGACAGCACGCCCGTCTACCGGATTAACGTGTGTCCCAAACGATAAACGACATTTATTCATAGCAGTACGTCTGAGAGCATTGTCTCGAAGGGCCGCGGTAATTCGGTTCACTTTCGGGGTCGCGTCGTCTCGTTAAAAAAAAATGTTTTAATTAACGTAAAATTGTATACTATATACGATATACGCTATATATTGTATCGAATTTCATGTAGTACTGTAACTTTATGACCGACTTCGGAGCTTCGCTGACATTTGCCCGATTTGTGACCCACGATAATATCAAAGAGTTGAACTTTTCGCTCCCTCATTTATAATTTCACACGTCGAACAAAATTTTTTTATTTTCATTTTCGTTCGATTGGACGATAATCAATCCAACCCTTTAAATTTTGTAATATATTGATTTCTTTTAATTTCATACAAAATACGTACCTTACTCGATGTATATTTACCTATTCTAATATTCAGCTACCCTAGTTGCGTTTTTCGATTTTTTTAATCAATTGACAAAACCGTAGATCGTTGCCGTGATTGAAAATCAAGAAATCCAAACGCAATGTTATTTGTCGCTTACCGACAAATTTTCCGCTACGAGAAAGCCAAACTAATTACAGAAAAAAAATGCGATGTCGTATGAGCATCGGCAACCAAAAGTTAATTACATGTAAAACCTGAGTGAAAATTCCAGTCCACGTGCTTTAATTTTGTTTCACCGTTCGTTCGGTAAAGGTTTATTCAGTAAAAAAAAAAAAAACAAAAGAAAAAAACACTTCTGTTTCGACCACGATGTCCTGCCTCACCCTTCGGCGAGCTTCTTTATCAGCAAATCGATCGCCCGGCGCTGTTGGTACAGCAAACTATCGAATGAAAAGCAGTTCTGATTGCCGAGCCCTAATAATGTTTGCCGCCACCCTCCACCCTCGGTCGGGCAATCCTCCGACCAACCGCCATCCAGTCTACCCCCATTTAGCCCTGGGTCTCCACGCTCTTCTGTCCCATTTCCCGACCACCCTCCCGAAACAAGTGTCGATACAATTGTCATCCCAAATTCGAACGCGAAATTCTCTGTGGCGGCAGATGGCGCAACGCCGTTGTGTAACCAAACAACGAATCTAGCTACAGTCCACCGGCATATTGGCAAATAGTAAATATCGTCCGGGGAATTGATCGCGATGCACATCTAACGCACCCTGTTTCAGCTCCAATACAAAACCGTACCAATCTATGTGCTCAACCGATGTTACCAAAGCAGATTTACATCGTCCCTCCTAAGGGCCAATTGCAAAACTGTGCGCGACTGCGACAATTTTCGGCTGTTCGGTTCAACGTGTCGTCCCTTCCCGATAACTATTCTGCAAACCCGATTACCCCCCCCCCCCTACCCGAAAACGGGCCAGTAGTGCTAGTGTATATAACACTGGGGACCCGCAACCTTGCAATTTGAATCCCACCCGACTACCTTGTGTGTTATGTACTAAAACGTATGTACTGCACAGTACATAATGTACTACAGTAGACGCGGTAGTTATAGGGGGAGCGTTTGGTTACCTACCGGAGTGGCGATATTGACTCGGGAATTTTATGCACCGAGCGAATCCAATTACCAGGAATAATTTATCGTTGAATCACGGACGTTAATGACGTGTAGAATAGTATACAGTGTTGTTAGGTGCGAGCGGGGCGGGAGGAGGGGAGGGGGGAGGGTTGGGAGGGGTTTTTATGGTAGGCATCGAAAGGGGTTACGAGTGAGCGAGCAGACGGTTCGCCGATCGCAGGCTCGATTTTCCGAAAGGTTCATAAAAATACGCGTAAACTGAAGTGCGGGACCAGCGAGAGGTTCACGAGTGTGGCACCCCGCGCTGCAGCCGTGGAAACCCCGGCTACCATATCGGACCGCGCTGCAGCCGTGGAAACCCCGGCTACCGTTTTCGGCTACCATATCGGACGGTGCAACTCGTTTGTTTCTATACAGGTATACGCTGGTGCGAGTAAAACGCGAAGCTTCGACGAGCGCTACGCTGGGGAGCGAGGGGGGGGGGCTTTATTCGAGGCTTGCCGGTAATTAAAGAAGATTTACACTCGTGATAGTCGCGGTGACGCGGAGTTACCGCCAATTATCCCGATCGACTCTCCAACTCTCGTGCTCTGACAGCGTTTCCCGTACGATCTCGTTGTTACTTCCTTTCTACCCCCCCCCCTTTGCCCCCTGACTGCGGTTCGCACAATCCAACTCTCTCCACCTCACACGGCGTTCGGTTATTTTGGGTTCCGTGCAGCCGATGAGATGAAAAATGTCGGGAAATATTGGTTTCCGAAGCTACTGACGAGGGCGATGTGAGTCAAACGACAATTCAGATTGTTATCAGTAAAAGTGAGCCGAAAATAGGGTAAGGAATATAGAGATGAGGATTGACTGAGGGACACGATATTAGGTAGATGACAGACTGAATACAGTACGCGACCGCGTTTCTCCCAACCGCATAATTTCGAACGACCGCGTATTTACGAAAATTACGACCGCGTAAGTCCAATGGTAACGGACCTTGAGAAGGGGCCGACCCTTCTCAAGGTCCGTTACCTGCTTGGTGGGGAAACAAACGAGTCATTCCCTTTTGCTACCTGCGAATGAAATCGTCGCTGCTGTAATTCCGCCAATTTTTGCGTATGGAAAGGGACGATGGGCAGGTACTTGGGCAGGTAGTGGGGTATCGGAAATACGCGGTCGTGCCTAATTGGATTGACTCCCGAGGAACGGAGAAACGCGGTCGTGTACTGTAGGTCGGTGTGACAAATTACTAAGGTAGAGATTATCGATTGACGAGATGACGAGGGTCGTGATCGGAGAGAAAGAGACTTTTGGCAGCTCGAGCTCGGGATATTTAGCCGTGATTATTATTACTAAATAATCGAACCCAATACTAAATTTGTTATTATTCGGTTGGGCGTTGCGATAGTGATAGATCGTTGGATGAGGATCGAGCATTTTCTTTTTTATGTATTAAAAAAAACATCACTTTGGACTGTTTTCCGTAATTCAAGCAATTAATTAATCACTTCTTTGACACTGCTTTGTATTATATAAAAAAGAGGGCTCGCAGCGAGCTCTCGAACTATCTTTAGGGGCTTGCGTTTTTTTGACATTTTTCGTTAATCAAGAAAAAAAAGTTTAACTACTTTGTCGGCAGACACTTTTGACAACGTCGTAGGGGCGTCGTGATTTTTCTTTCACAGCCCAATAAAGCGTACCAAACATGTCGTAAACCTTTTAATCCGGGTGCGCGCCACTGAAATTTCGACGGACGGGAATACGAGGGCTTTTTCTGGGGCTGCTGAGTTAAAGCACTTGTTAAAGCGGAGCAATACGAGTGAAAGGGCAATTCACATTATTCTGAGAAAAATGAGCCGAAAATACAAGTAAACCTTTGGGTGAGGTTCCAGCATTTTCTTTATGCAAAAAAAAGAAACATCACATTAGAATGTTTTTTGTCATTCAAAAAATTAATTATTAACTTCTTTTACACCGATATGAGTTATAGAAAAAAGAGGGTTTGCAGCAAACACTCTGAAGATCTGTAGACATTTAATATTTTTGAAATTTTCTTTAATTAAAAAAAGAAAATTATTACTTCGTCCGTGACATATTTTCCCGAACGTCCTACGAGTGTCGAGATTTTTCTTTCGTCGTCCAATAAACTCTACGAAGCATGTCGTAAACCTTTTAATCCTGGTGCACGCCCCCGAAGTTTCGACGAGACGGGAATGCGAGTCGCATTAACAGAAACATCTTCGCCGAAAAATCTCCAGGAGAAAAAGAAAAAAAAAACCAGAGATCCACAAAGCTCATCGCTAGCGTGTGTACGATGTAGTTTCCCGACGTTTCTATCTTTCTCCTAGAAGCGATTCGTCGAGTTTCAAAGAGTTTCTTTCAGAGATATATATATATATATATGTGTGCGAGATGGAGGATCGTGGCGAGCTTTCGGCAAAGCCAAAGCGAAAACGTAGCAACGAGCGTACGTGGCACAGTGGCCTGCAGGATCGGACTCGGTTCTCTCTCACGGTGTTACACCAAGAATTATCGATAAAACTTTTATTTCCCAGTGCCAGGAGAGTACCAAGCTTTTTCGTGTGTTGGCCTGGCCGGGACGACCGCACAGCCACACGAAAAGGAGGTAACGTGTTGGCCGCAAATTCCGCTGAGAGAACACTACGGCAGTCAACAGCTCTTGTGATTTTTTTCCCCCCTATGTGATTGGTGTGCCGTGCGGGCCTCTGTACGTTATCTATTGTTACCGAGTACGCCGGCCTAATTTAGCGGTACAACAGGGAGAAAAGGGGGGTCGGTCACAGAATTCGCAAAAGAATCGAAATGCGAAGGAGACAATAAAAAAAAAGTGTTAAAAGTAATTGCGCTCGTCTCTGTCACATCCAATTTACAAAAAAGCTCTCGGCCAAATCTCGTTTTTTCCGTCGGGTCCGCGCGCTGACCGCCGTTGACTGCTGCTTGTTTGACTGGCACAATAGTTTCCGCAACCGATCGACGCACACGGCAAAAGCTAAATCCTCTCGAAATCGCTTCAATTCTTTTAACTCGGTCCCTCCAATCATATTTCACTATACTATTCAACTGCGAATTATATAACGGGCTTCGTCGGTACTCGAAACGGACAAAGCTCTCCGCTTGCCTTTGTTTCCCGGAATCGTGTCGATACAGCGGCGAAAAAAATTGTTTCGAAATACAGTGAAGCGTTTGAATTATCTTTTGTTGCGAATTATGTGGAATAATGACGTATGGACGTGACGTTTGAGGTCGAGAGAGAATTAAAAATTCGATTTCACAATCCGCCGACCACGTGTCATTATACATTTGTACTGACAATTTTAGTGTTTTTTAAATTTATTGATCCTTTGATTGCGATGATTTTAAAGTGAAGCGCAATCGCATTTTTATTTAAAAAAACGGACACCTTTTGCAAGCATTTCGTTTGCAACAAAGTTCGAAAACATTTTTTTTTAATCTCAGACACGTCGAGAATCGAGACTGTGGATTCCGCAAACATTTTGCAGTGTTTCACTGTTCACACGTCTCTATCAGCTACAACTTTGCTGCATTAGAACTTTGCCAGATAACGACTCCACCAGAAAGGCAGCGCTAATAATGAACTTGCTTTCTGGTTGAGTTCTTGTTCGGCAGAGTCGTGGCTAGTAGGAATGTACACGAGGCTTTCATTGGGTATTTTTTTTAAAGCTGAAGTATTTGAATTACGAAGAACATATATGACAATATTGTTCTTCGAAGCGTTAATTAGTGCAGCAACTGTTTGTCAATATCCTGTACGTCCGTCTCGGAAGTTGGAGCTTCGATTGTTATATACAAAAGAGAGCCCGGAACGACGGAACACCGGTAAAAACGGACTATTTCCAGTGAATACGATTCATTACAGCAACATAACATAGAAGTTACATGTGATGTAACAATGCTATTCTTGGGATATATTACTTCTTTGTTAAATATAAGAAGGAAGCAATATGTAACATTTAAATTGTTATATGCAGGTAATGGAATACCTGCTTATAGAGTATAAAAAATTGTGTAACCGATACAAAACATTATTATAACAATTTTTGTGACCATTACGAATCAGCAGGCAATGTTAATATTACAAAATGTGGCTGCGTTACGGCTGCAAAACCAAGCTTCGTAACAGGTACATGACATGCCCATGACAATGTTACAACAAACAAGTAATTACTGGGGTCCCTATTTCCGTTAAAGTGCTAACCATAATTTACATGTAGCACGACGGTGATATTGCCTGTTACTTTCAGTTACATTGCTGTGACATTGCTGCTACATTGTTGAGTTTACCGAGTTTCCCCGAATTTTCGTCGTGGGACATTAATATTATTCAGTTTCAGCCACGTACACGGTGTAAGTTGATGTCATTGGCAAGAGAATTCAAGTTTCACAACATTAAGCGACCCACGTTATCTCGAGTACAAATCAACAAGTTTTCATTTAATCCGCACGGATAAAAAATCCGTTTGGAAAAGTCTGTTGGAAAAATTAAACAGAGAATTCTGTTAATCAACTTTTTTGTGTGGATCCCATTAATTCCGTTAATAACCGGATAAGTGAATAAGTGAGAATTTACACTACCATCTTTTTTTTTCTTGTCCACGCTTCCGAGTTAACGCTTTGGCATTGAGATATACAACCGGGCACACATCCGGCGAATAAAAGCTCAAGACGAGGAACGCCCACTTCTCCCACAAAGTATTAGCCACTTTACCCGTTAACTTTTCATTATTCAGCGGAGACTCTTACCCGGGATTACCGTGCATATTACACTATATAGGGTAGAGCGGGGCAAAATGGGGCAACGGGGCAAAACCTCATTTTCCAATAATTTTTGGATTCCCGAATCCGCCCTATCGGATACATCAGGCTTTTCTGCCCAGTTTTGCCACCTTGTCCGATCCAAAAATGATTGGAAAATTTAGTTTTGCTAAAAAATCCCGTTCTGCCCCGTTGCCCCATTTTGCCCCGCTCTCCCCTAAGTAGACTAAGACTGCAAGCGCTATAACGGATATGACTTCTTCATTAGGAAAAGTCTTAGCACAGAAATAAAAAAATTTTCCATTAATCCCATTAATAACCGAGAATTGACATTTCCATTTTTTTTCTTGTCCGCGCTTCCGAGTCAGCGCTTCGCCACTGAGATGTACAACCGGGCACATATGCGGATAATAAAAGCTCAAGACGTAGAACTCGCCCACCTTCTACTAAGTATTAGCCACTATATATCCGTTAACTTTTCATTATTCATCGGAGACTCTTACCCGGGATTACCGTGCTTGCTGTACTATATAAGTTGACTAAGAGTGCAAGCGGTATGGCGGGAAGGTTGAAGAAGAGTCGGCAGGACGACCGCCCGGGAGGGTGGAAGCCAGAGTTACAGAGTGCTGGGGGCGGGCTGTCCCACTGAGGGAAACGATGATAAAAGCGAAGAAGTCGTCGGGCAAATGCGCCCATACTTTCGGGACTACTAGCTCTCTACTGCATCAAATCTATCTTGTCGGTAGTCGACTTTTCGCCGAGGGAGACACACATACACACACACACATATATATATGTATATACATGTATATGTATATATATATATATGTAACGCGGAATATTATCCAAGAAAACTTTTCCATCGGTATAATTTGGTCGCGGTACACTCTACTTCGGCGACTTCTGCTCAGCGGCGAGGAGGGATGGTGAATCTATCTTAACCGCAGCTACATTTCCCTCCGAGTAGAGAGCAAAGTGCCTCCATCGTAATCACAGCGTTCCGTCAAAAGCTCTAAAAATTTATTCTCGCGGTTTTTTTTTCACTCAGGGGAGACCGGAGGATGGTTCCGGAAATCCGGACCGAACTGTTTATTTTTATCTGAAAAGCGTATAAACGACGAAACGTTGCCAATATGTTGGTTCCGAGTCAATACCCGGGATAGACGGATACCGATTTGAGCACCGGACGAGTGCAAGACCCTCGGCAATCGGCGCAGCCCCGTAGCCATGCCGATGGTTAAATCTCACCTGGAAACTCTCTCATCGCACGAGGACGGTTGATGAAAAAATCCACTATTTGCGTTGCAATTGTTTGGATTGACGTTTTGCAATATTGACGCACACACGCAATCGTCGATTTTCGTCCGGTTGGCACAGCGGATCGTGCATTGACCGAAATGCCCGGTAGCTTCGGGCTCCGAACGGTCGTTGGGTCGGAAATAAACTCCATTCGTCCATTCAAAGTAACGAGACGCTCCATCAATCAGAGATGATAAACTAACGGGATTAATTACTTTAATTTCTGAATGACGTCCAAGCGTGCGCGCGCTTTCCATTATGCATACCGTCTGAGAGCTGACCGATGATTGAATTTCGGCATCACATATTGGATTGACTATTCCAATTGCTCTCGCCTGTTGATTAATTCGCGTGCGTGTGGGCCGCTCGATAATCTGACGCTATGCACTGCGTCTGTATACGCGTAGTTAACAATACATATGGAACAACAGAAAATAGGGGGGGGGGTGGTAAATAGGGCGAGGGGTATAGCATACGTCGCGTAAATTTGAACGTTAGTTGGTGGCGGCGGCAACGGCTGTTGATGGTCCGTTCGTGGTGGCGGGGCGAGTCCCGGACGTTCGACGTCGATGGGAGAGGGTTGCACGCTGCAACCCCACTCTCACCCGATCCACGGAATGGCACAATCTATATATAACTGAATTAGGTCCCGCTCCCATTCGCAGATTGACCGTGGCGGGTTTCTCTCGCTGGCTATCCCTGAAACCCTTTCAGCTCCATCAGTCTCTGTCAGTGATGCGGTGCACAACGGCTGCTGCTGTCGCTACCGGGAGATATCCTTTAAGCGCGGGGTAGCAGGGAGCTGAATACCAATCAGTTATGTCAATTGGCCCCAACAAAGTAATGAATGGTAATTGCTGGCAACCAGCGCAATGCCGGCCAGTCCCGGAGTACCCGGTACCCCTCGGATTTTGGTCTGCGTCAAACCGTCGGCGATTACGAACTACCCTCTTTCACCGATCCCCTCCGTGCCCGTCAATCCCATCAAGCTCTCACGTTCCGCATGCCTCGCCATTCGTTCCATGGTCGTATCGACGCTTTTTTTACTCTATTTCAATTATCTCCTTTTGCGCACTCCCACAGGATTCTTGCGAAGCTGAAAGGCGTGACTGACCATGGACGCGTCGAAAAAAAGCTCCATCGCGAGAGAAATCGTACCGAGTTATCATGCAGATTGATACTGGTGAAACGCACATGCCCACCGGTTGATTTGCTTGATCTGTATAGAAATAGTTATCTCTAGGATTTTGTATGATTATCTTGGATTTTTGTTTTTTTTTATAACATTATGACGACTCGTTAAACGAATACATTTTTTTTTAATATTGATAGAAACGAATTTCTGTTTCTGTTAACTCTGTTAACCGGATTTTTGTTTTTGGGAGGTAAAAACGATCACACTGTACAAAAAAATTGTAAATTTAATGTACTGGAACCTGAAGTTTGCTTGCATCACTTGCATTAATTTAAACATCGATGTGATCTTTTGTCAAATAAAAATACCAGATATTAAAATTAAAAATAGCGCACATATGTTTGAAATTTCAGAAACAGCTTATGTACCTGAGCTTCCAATACTGTTGATTAATTTTCGAACTATTTTTTTTTACGGTGCAGACACGTGTTTGCGGATCCTTTAAAATTGCAATCAGACATTTATTATTATGCGGCGCGTAAGCCGCGACAGCGGGTCAATAGACCTGCTGCGATTGTGAAGAACGCTGATGATTTATATTATGTACCGTCGGGCTCGATTCTATCCTGCCTCCGCAAAATTCGCACATGCGAATATCTCTTTCACGTCTGTCCACGAATATCTTGCACGTATTTTCAGTATAAACCTCGTTAACACGCAAGCGCGACAATTTTCCCCAAGCGCCAGCGCTCATGTGTTTCATTGTTTACGGAAAGTTTCGTTCGCCCGCGAAGCGCGCGTTATTATTCCGCACAGATGCAACACGCTCGCACGGCGATGATGAGCCCCGCGACAAACCGTTGAACGCACAACCTATCCCGCTTTCTGATTGTTTGAACGATGAATATAGTTTATTGGCGAAATTGGATTGCCCGGTGAGAGATCCGGACGTACGTGCGACCGTAAGGAAAACAGCGGGGCAAAACGGTCCCCGGGGTAAAACGGGCTACTGCGATCGATGACAAGAGATTCTCGTGAACCGCGTTTACTTGAAGCACCTGCCTGGCCGCGGAACATCGAGCAGTTTAATAGTTCGTCAGCAAGTCATTGTTTCAATAATAACCCGGTTGCCGACTGCTAAAAAAAACATCTATAGTTAGACACAATCAAATATTTCCTTGCAAGAAACGCTTCAGATTTTACAAGTTAATATATTAGGTTTTATCGTGTCAACCTGAAATGGAATTGTAAAAATTGAAATAGAGTTTAAAAAAACATATGTTTCTGTCAAAACGAATTATTTGAAAAATGATATATTTGGTCAGATTATAGACGCCCGTTTTGCCCCGTTCTGCCCAACAGTTCATAACTTGATATATGAAATAACTGCATAGCTTGAGAACAGAGGCGATTGAAATTTCAGGTCAAAACGCACGGCTCTGTTCGAGATGAGACTTTCTGTGGTCACGCGAAAATTGACGCGATAAGTTCGCTTTCTCTCTACCTCCCCAAAGTACCCTGACTTACCGCTCTTCCAATGCGAATATATCGATATGTTTAAATGCAAAAATATCGATATGTTTCAATGCAAAAGTATCGATATATTTCAATACAAAAATATCGATATGTTTCAATACAAAAATATCGATATGTTTGAATGCAAAAATAGAGAAAAGGAAAGTCTGTTCAGTTTCCACACCAAGCAGATAGAAGTGCTGCAAGTACGGTAGACCGGGGCTGGCTGGAACACAGGGCAGTTCGGAACACATGTAATAAGAATAAGAGAGAATTTGAGTTCAGTTATCGAATTAGTGATCTACTTATCACTACTCCAATAGTTAGGGGTAGCAACTCCCTCCTAAGAGAACCCTAAGAGAAACTGACTGCATGGAATCTCTTATTTTTATTACTGCGTCTGTTCTAACTTGCCCCGTGTTTCGACTAGCTCCGGTTTACTCTAAGGCGCAACCTCGACTTATCTGGTCGTATTTTCTTGACTTACCAGGTTGTCGTAACTTATTCGGTTGTTTGCTGTATAAAAGCTTGGCTTTCTATTCTTCCCGTCGATGGAATGGAAATGCGATCCGGTCGCGTACTTTCAGTTCAGTATACCAAGGGAAAACCGACCCTTGGCGTTGGACGAGACCCAACGATTGTGTCTCTTGTTATCCCTTCGTTTAATATGAAAAATACTGTTTCCAGTTGCAACTTTCTCAGCCACCTACCATATTCAGCGTAACAAGCGCGATAGTCTCGGGGCGTTTTCGTGGACGAATGGTGTCCGAGGGAAAGATGCGCAAGGAAGTCGGTTACCACAAAGTTAGCTCTGGAGCTCGCTTTTACGAGTCGGAGTTTCGATATTGGTCCGATAGCGGGGGGTTTTTAGAGCTTCGACACGAGTGAAAGGATCTCGTTAGGAAAAAGCGATAAGCCGGATGACACAAACAAGTTCGGTGTTACGATAAGGTACGGGCATTGGAAGTCTCGAAGGTATTACTGTTTGTTTCAGTCTATCGAGCCTTCCTCCTTTCCAAACTGCGGACTCTTTCATGGGAGCCTTCCAACTGTCGGCTTTTATCTCGCTTTGAGTCTCTCTTTCATCCGTGTTTCTGCCAAGTGGCGTATCGCGAACGGGCCACACATTCTCAACCAGCACGGATAATCGACCACTCAAAAGAACACCCGCCGAGTTCAACCTTGCGGTTTCAGCGAAGAGCCAACAGACACTCCCAGAGAGCTTTTTCATCCGGACAGTTTTACCGTTCCATTGACCCGACTCGATCAAAAAGTGCCCCAAAGCATTGATCGGCCCTACTCTGCATTCTACAGACAGCTGTTAAAATCCTATGCTACATTTCTCACCGCCTTCGAGATATAACGAACGCAAGTAAACGATGCGCTATTTGAGATCAGTCAACCAATGTTTTGGAAAAGAAACGGCTCGTAAAAAAAATTGATATAAAATAAATTGAATAAAAATTGACTGGTAAAGGAATTTTAGTTTATACTTTTAAAAGACTTTACCGCGCGTAAAGTTCAGTTCAAAATTTTTAGTAAATTAATAAGTAAATACTAGTAAATATTAGTAAATTAAGGTAGTACTAGCACAATGACTGACGCCGCCTAAGTTTGAGAGAAAAAAGACAAAGATTACAAACACTTCTCGATGAGAAAAAAATCTGAACAAATTCTAGCATATAAAAGGTGCTGAAAAGATTGTTTGTGCATAA